>JADBJO010002946.1:270000-275192 GCA_016801955.1 Conus betulinus | reverse complement strand
AAATGACCCAAACACAATCAGACACGTCCCAAAAGGTTAGATTTATTGTTCAAGTAAATGTTTAAGTATTGCTGATTTGAATGACGGCAGTGATTGACATGTTTTGGCAGAGAGAGAGAGAGACAGAGAGAGAAGGAGACAGAGAGAGAGAGAGAGAGAGAGAGAGAGAGAGAGAGAGAGACAGACAGATAAACAGAGCTAATACTAAATCTGTTCGCTCACATGCATAGAGAAACTGAGAGGAAAGAGAGAGGTGCTGAGACTGACTGACACTTAGTACTTGAAGATGAACTCTTCATCAAGGTGCTGCATTCGTTCATAAATCACGCCGTGTATAAGAGCTTGTACCTGGCGTACTTAACGCTGGTGAAACTTAAAAGAAATTGTTAGAGTAGATGTTTATTAAAACATTTCAGTTCGTATTTCATAAACTAACTGGCGGAGAGTTGAAAGTGGACAGAATGAAAGAAGATAGACAATTAAAGATAGCTAAAGATAGACAACTAAGTGTATATATGGAAAAGACGGCGTATGGGGGTAGTAGGAGGGGGTGGGTGAGTGGGGTGGGGCATTCATAGCCTGTCCTAGAAATACTTTCCGAGGAATCTCATAGGAACAAGAGACAGGGAGTGCTTTTCTCGTGTGTGTGTGTGTGTGTGTGTGTGTGTGTGTGTGTGTGTTATTGCTTTTCATAGGAATAGTGAGTAGCTGCTTTTTCTCTCCCGTTGATCAGGAAGTAATGCCTTCTCCTCTTTGGTAAGAATACGAAGGGCTGTTTTCTCTCTAACTGTGATAGGAGTAGTTTTTCCCTCCTTGCTTTGATAGGAATAGACGATGGGTTTTGGGCTTTTTTTTTGTTGTTGTTGTTTTTTGTTTGTTTCTTTGTCTCTTTGTTCGTTGTTGGTTCTTTGGGTCTTTTTTTTTTTTTTATAGGTACTTACTACAGACTAGATAGTACTTGTTTCTTCTCTTCATTTATAAGAAATAAACCAGAGGTAGTTTTTTTTTTTTTATCTTGCTTTTAAAGGGAACGAGGAGCGAATTGTTTTTCTTTTGGTTTCTTGTGATAAAAATATGGAGTAGATACTATATTTGTTTTCTCTTGCTTTGAAAGGAACAGGAAGTAGTTATTTCATCCTCTTCCTCTCGTAGGGCTAAGAAATGTTTTCCCTTGTTTTTAGTAGAAATAGGAAGTATTTTTCTCTTCTTTTCATGAAACTAGGTTGCCTTTTTTTTCTTGCTTTTATGGGAAAAGGGGGATGTTTTCTACTCGTTTTGATATGGCCAGAGAGGGTTTTTTTTTCTTCTTTTTTATTTTTTTTTTTTTAATTTAATTTATTTATTTATTTTTTTTTTTTTGAGTTTTTAATGGAATCAAGGAGTGCTTTTCCCTTGATTTGATCAAAGTGGGAATGTTGTTTGAGCGAGAATGGAAAGTTTTTCCACTTGCTTAAATATGGAAAGCGTGTGTCTTTTCTTTGAACACGAACAGGGAGGTTTTTTTTTCCGTCTTTGTTTTCAACACAGAAAGGGACTTGAGTTCCCATTGTGTTAATACAAATAACGAGTATTTCCGTTGTTTTGATAGGTAAAGGGAATGTTCTTCTCTTGTTTCAACTCCCTCTCACATCACTTTGCTTTTCAACCGCCTTCAATCTGCTGACGACCCAGCGCCCAGCAGGGCCAGGCTGCGCCAAAACTACCCGGAACGAGGCTCCCAAAGACTTTCCAGCGTGCCGCCGTCTTTTTACCGGAAAGCAGGTGCATTTGCCGTCTTGGCCGGAATTGTCGGGAAATGAATCATTGATGGGTAGGGAGGGGGCTGAGGGGGGATGGAGGGTCAACTATAGAAACACGGGCCCGGATTTAGCTGTCACGCAAGGCCACGGTCGTGCAAGTCCGGCTGGATAGATCGTTGGTTGTTGTAGTTAGTTGGGTTTTTGTTTGTTTGTTAAAGGGGGAAGAGTAATGGGGGGTAGGAGGTGGTGGGAAGCTTTTGGGGGAAGGAAGGAAAGAGAAAGAAAAACTGGAGGGAGACTATGCGAGCGATAGCTAAGATGACGTACGGGGAGGGGGAGAATAATAGAGAAAGAAGGTCAACCTTGTGTGGGAAAAGGCCCGCCACCCAGAGACAATAAAAGCAGAGAGACAAAGAGAGAGGGAAACTCGTTGATTCCTGGAGAGACGGTGCAATTTTACTCACGCTTTGTCGGGCTGTCTTCCCGATAACTTCCACCGCAAGAAAGAAACATGATGAAATCGTATAACCAATAAGTGAATCCGGGAGTAAATGAACGAATAGATGGCAATGAAATGTCAACGTGCTTTATCTTCTGAACTGGTAATGGCTAAAACATGAACATGATGTATGCATGCATACCCACCCATACGTTATTCGAAAAATGCCCAGTAGTCTTGAATACGCATACCTTTATTTCTGTTCTCATTTTTAGTATTTTTTCAATACACAAGGAGAAGGGGAAGGGGTGTTCTATTCATCCTTTTCCCCCCTCTCTGAGTAGAATGGTATTTTACAGCACATTACCCAGTGACAAGTTGTTGTTCTTTTTTCTAATGGCGCGGACTGCTGTAGTGTGTGTACCACGAATTTTACCATCATGACCTTGAATACCACGAACTCTCTCTTTCTGACTCTGTATATCACAAATTCTGTCTTCGTGGTTTTGTTTACCATGAAATCTGTCTTTCTTATTCTCTACACCACGAATTCTGTCTTGTGGACTTTGTATATCACGAATTCTGTCTTGTGGACTTTGTATATCACGAATTCTGTCTTGTGGGCTTTGTATATCACGAATCCTGTCTTGTGGACTTTTGTATATCACGAATCCTGTCTTGTGGACTTTGTATATCACGAATCCTGTCTTGTGGACTTTGTATATCACGAATATTGTCTTGTGGACTTTCTGCACTACCCAGTCCTGTCTTGTGGACTTTCTGCACCATCAGTTCTGCCTTGTAGGAATGCCGAGGGTTCTTACGGCACAGACGGTATCCCCGCCCCACTGGGAGTTCTTTGCTGATAACGTCCTCTGTTCTGTCACTCTTGTGGACTATTTTTGTCTTTCTTTTCTGTCGTTTATTGTTTCTCTTCCTTTGTGACCCACTTGTCTGTCTTCGCTTTAAGATATCTTTTCACGTGTTTCCTTCTGGCATTGGTTTTTGATATGTCGTCAGTTTTTTTTGTCGTTATGACCGAGCGACAAGGTCACTGACATTGTAAACACTGCCCGGAGAGGACACTGGGCTTCCATTCTGTCGTGTCTGTTTGCACATTGAGCTTTTTTTTTTTTTTTAACCGAATTTAAATGGATGTTAATAAATCAATGTACGCAGGTCTGCTGGTCCAGCTCCAAGACATTGTTAGGGCAGAGGTAGGTGCTTTGGACATTGTTAGGGCAGAGGTAGGTGCTTTGGACATTGTTAGGGCAGAGGTAGGTGCTTTGGACATTGTTAGGGCGGAGATAGGTGCTTTGGCTGGACAGTGAAAGACAGTTGAGGGGGAACTGGTTCTGAAGTGTCAAAAGTGTCGTTTGTTTCTCTCTGCATTTCTTTCTTCCTCCATTTATCCTTTTCCTTTCCTTTTTATCTTTCGTTCTTTCTTCCGTCTTTTTTTTTTTTCCAGTCTGTCCTTTCTTTTTCGTTGGTTCTTTCTTTTCTCTTTTTCGTTGGTTCTTTCTTTTCTTTTCTTCTTTCTTCTTTCCTGGGGGGGGGGGGGGGGGGGGGGGGGGGGGGGGGGGGGGGGGGGGGGGGGGGGGGGTGGGGTTGCAAAAACAGAACGGACTTACGTTTAATGAGCTTTGCACATTAATTAGAACTGCGGTGCCTGTTCAGTTGCTTACGGTTTCACACTCAGCGTGGTGGTTGATGACAGTACCAGGAAAGCTGTGCCAGAAGTTCCACTTGCCTTCAGACCGGTATGTGGGGGTTTCACCGTTGTCTTCGTCAACTTTATGGCTCTGAGAGCCAAACGGAAGAGGGCCACGTCTTCGCCGACCTTGAGAGTTCGGCGGAGGTCAACCGTGGTCGTCGTTGGAGTGTTGCTAACACTTCTGTTCTGGGTGGGGGGACCTTTTACACCGGTGTGGTGACGTTGAAAATAACCTCGGAACAGTTCAAGGCAAGGAAACGCGACAGTCACGACTGACCTCAGCTGGGAAGGTCAACAGTCAGGAAGCCATGGATTCCCCGACACGCCAGTCGACAGAAGGAAAGACTGACCATACTGTTAATGAGGTGATGGACTCTTTGCTGAAAATGAATCATGACTTGAACGTGAAGTTTGATTCGATGCAAAGTGACGTCAAGGAGCTTAACGCAGAACTTACAACCTTCAAACACAAAATAGCTACACTAAAAGTGGAGGTTTCAACATTGAGACAAGCGAGAAACGCTCTTGGTGTACACTTGACTGTACTGAAAGACACTGCATCCCATTCTCTCTCTCTCTTTTTTTTTTTAATGAGATTTAGCTCTGTAGCAGTACTGTGGCTGATTAAGTTATCAACATCATGATCAAGAACATCCATCAAAGCTTGCAGTTTCTTGCCTAAGACTGCCTTGAAGTTTCCAATAGTTAAGTTTCCAGTAGTTTTCACTTTTCCTTCAGGACTCTGCAGGCTGACTTGATAGAAAGGCAAAAGTTTTGACTGACCCAATGCAACCCCTGTAGACTTGTTGATAGCATTGACATCAGCACCTTTGTCAGTTTCAGAGTCTATCTGTTTACCTTCAGTGTCAGTCTTGACTGTCCAAGGAGATTCTGTGTTGGAATTGACTGATCCCATGAAGAAAACTTCCCATTCAGTTGATTCCACTTCATCCAGTTTCTTCTTGTCTCTCGTTTCTGCAGACACGAGCAAAATGCGAACTCTTTCCACATTTCAGACATTTTTTTTTTCCCTTTTGCTGGGCATTTTCCTTTTACATGTGATGTCGCACATATTCCACATGAAAAATTATTTGAATTCGGACTGTTGAATGCTGTTTATCATGACGTGCTGTAGATGATGCACCTCCGCTGACTCTTTTGTCACGGTGGCTATAGTGTACTCTATCAACACTCTGATTTCCACTTGCACCTCTCTGCTGTTTAATTTCCTGCTTTACTCTTTCATGTTGTGTAACCGTGGTAACTGCCACTTTCAAAGTTAGGACACTTTGAAGCTGAA
>JADBJO010002946.1:257500-260000 GCA_016801955.1 Conus betulinus | reverse complement strand
TGATTAGACTTACAGTCACCTACTACAAAGCATCAAGACAATCAACAGTATTCGTAAATCAACTTAACATTTTTCACCACACTGTTGTTCCTGTCAGAAGGTAATATTCAGTGATCATCTTAACAGATAGCATTGGATACTGGCAAAATGTCATATTGTGTACATCGAATGTTCAAGCATCTTAACCGTTTTTGCCCAAGTTGTGGCAAACAAACTATTACAATGAAATACTTATTCATCATCTTAATATATCTCACCGGGTATTGGCATAAAGTTATACTGTTAAAACATACAGCATATGTGTGTGAGCAACGCATAGTCTCAAGACTTAGAAACACAGTTTCAACTTACAGTTCTTCTGGGATGGCCAGTGAAACCTTACACAGGATTCTCAGAGTGGGAAATGATCTTTCCCTTTTCTGATCTGCACCTGTTTTCTTGTGGCTACACTGGTGGTGATCAGCCTTACAGCCTTCTGTGGAGCCCTGAAGTGAGGCGCCTTGCTCTCCACTTTTTTGTGTGCTAAGCTAAACATCCGGTCTCTGTTGCCTGTTTGATTGACAAGCTGTCAGAGTCACATGACAGCTGATCTTCTGTAGAGACAAATAAAGGGGGAGGTGATAATTTTATGTGTGGGGGGGGGGGGGGGGGGGGGTGTGTGATCATTCCCCTTCACCTACAGAGTGAGGTTTTGTGTAGAAGATTTGAGAATGCAATCTCTCAGATGGTTGCGATATTTTAAAGCCTGTGCGCGAATTAACAAAGCGATGTTGTGTCCACCTGTGAGACACATGCAGGCTGTCTTTCCCATGCCATGGTGAAGGAGGCGGGGGGGCGGGGGGGGGGGGGGGGGGGGGGGGAGGGGGCAAGAGGAAGGGAGACAGGAGTCAGCTTCTCGTACTGAAATGGAAACCTTCCCTTTCTGTTGTTGCAATTTCAGATAAAACAGGGACGAAGGAAAGAGAGAGGGTTGACTCCTATGGCAGGTTTTCCCTTTCCCATTATCAGAGCAGTGCGTTGGGCTTTCTTCAACAGAAAACCAGACAGACACTGGGGAGCGTGGTAGAGGCAGAAAGTTGACGTGTATTAGTAATCTTTAGTTGCCATTTGTGACACATACAGATAAAGAGAGAATGGGAAGGAGGGAGAGTAAAAAGGTGGGGGGGGGGAGGAGTTGTAGAGGATGGTGGGGCTAGCAATTGTCACATCACACTCGCAGCAAATTCAACTTGGTAGGAGCCAGTCATGGGCCTGAAAACCCCAGAAATAGATATGAATGGGAATGGAACTACAACCTCCCAACCGGGAGTGTCATGTTTTTGTTGTTTGCATTGTAGATGGTGATGGTGGTGGTGATGGTGGAGATAATGATTTATTGGCTTTTTTTTTTTTTTTTTTTTTTTTTCCCCCTCCATTCTCTTTTCAGTTGATTTGATGCTTTGTTTCTTTTTGTGTACCCACTTCCGTCTGCCTTTCACCTCAGGCATTAAGTTTGTGCGCATGCCTCATGGATTGCTTCAGAACCATACCCAAAATCACTCACAAGGGCGGGAGGGGGGGGGGGGGGGTGGAACAAAGTGGAAAGTAGCTCTGACTCATGGCCAAAATCACTCACCCTCCACTCCCATCCCCCCTTAATTCCCAGCCCCACCCACACCACCTTGTCCCTAAAATTCAAAATCGTTGTTCATTGACTTATATGTTACATAATTCAGCACGCTAAATGTTGAAGGAGGGAGATGGTTTGGGACGCTAAGGGTCGAAGGCAAGAGATGGTGTTGGAACAACATATTCACAAACCCACCAGCCGCCGTGGCGAAGTGGTTAGCGTCGCGGACTCCCGCTGGGAGGTCGTGGGTTCGAATCCCATCAGAAGTCATGTGGGTTTTTTTCCCGCCCCGACCGGCTCCTACCCAGAGTTGAGTTGCTGCGGACTCAGTTGGGAAGACTGGGACCACACAGTCGAGTTTCATCCACTTAATGGATGTGTTTCTGAGAGTGTTGCTCAAATTTCCTGACCAACACTGCAGGTGTCTGTATCTCTCGGGCCTGGTTGACGCCAGGATACATTATGAAAGGAAGCGTAGAGTACAGCCCTGTCATGTAGTCTCAGACCGAAATGGAAATCCGTAGCATCATCATAATCATCCTCATTCTCATCGATCAGCATAAAAAAAAAAAAAAAGTCTCAAATTCTGTGGCCCTTTCATGCCCTGCTCTCATGGTGACCTCAGTTTCCATGTCCTCTCCACGTCTGTGGCCTTGGTTTGGTTCCGTCGGGGTCAGCGGTATCGGCGAGTCCATGGGGGCTGTCGTTGGACGGACGTGGTGGCGCCCTCCGGAGGGAGAGCTCACTCGCGCCGGCTCCGCGACTAAGCAATTATTGTCGTCAGTAGGGGGCTTAGTAGGTGGTGTCCTGCGTATGTTAGATCAGAACAGGCGCCACTGAACACCACTGAAGTGACTCGGCGGCAGTGCAGTGTCTCCTCCGGTGGGTTGC
>JADBJO010002946.1:245000-252500 GCA_016801955.1 Conus betulinus | reverse complement strand
TCTGTTAGGAATACTACCCAATCATCTTAAACCATCTGTTACATTTAACAGCACTATCGAATTGCCTTAAAAGTCTTTTAACAGTTCTGTTAGGTCTGTTATTATGTTTAGCAGTACCATAAAGCATCTGATCCCTTTTACATCACTGGCAGATGCCTTACAACTCTGTAACAGTATTATTGCCTTACAACTCTGTAACAGTATTATTGCCTTACAACTGTAACAGTATTATTGCCTTACAACTCTGTAACAGTATTTATTGCCTTACAACTCTGTAACAGTAGTATTGCCTTACAACTCTGTAACAGTATTATTGCCTTACAACTCTGTAACAGTATTAGGTAGCTTTGAAGCGTCTCTTTACATTCAGAAGTAGCGGCCAGTCACTGTAAGCCACACGTTCCATTTTACAGCACTGGCAGATCGCTCTCAGTCGACGGTTCAGGGCCCTCAAGTTATGGTTCGTGATTCGCTCTTTTGGAGTGGATGGACTTCAGAAGCCATCCGTAAGGTATGTCTGCTTGAGCTTTCTCTGTTCGGTGAGTCCGTCATTCAGTCTCTCTGTCTGTCTGTCTGTCTGTCTTTCTTCTCTCTCTCTCTCTCTCTCTCTCCCTCTCTCTCTCTCTCTCTCTCTATCTCTCTCTCTCTCTTCTCCTCTCTCTCTCCTCTCTCTCCTTCCTCTCTCTCTCTCTCTCTCTCTCTCTCTCTGTATGACTCAGTCTTCCTGTCCATCTCTCTCTCTCTCCTCTCCGCTCTCCTCTCTCGCTCTCCTCTTTCTCCTCTCTCCTCTCTCTCTCTGTATGACTCAGTCTTCCTGTCCATCAATCTCTCTCTCCTCTCTCTCTATATCCTCTCTCTCTCTCTGCTCTCTCTCCTCTCTCTCTCTCTCTCTCTCTCTCTCTCTCTCTGTCTCTCTCTCACTCTCTTCTTTCATATGACTCTGTCTTTCTGTCCTGTCATCTCTGTCTCTCTCTTCCTCCCATCAATCTCTCTCCCGTCTCTCTCTCTCTCTCTCTCCTCTCTCTCTCTCTCTCTCTCTCTCTGTCAACTTGACCTTAATCCAGAATATGACATACATAAGTGATAGTGCTTTTCTTTTCCCACGGCATTTCTTCCCAGACGAAAGATTCAGGACGAGGGTGATGTGCGGGGTTAAGGGCAGGTAGGCTGGTGGCTGACAAGACCGATGAGAGGCACACGTGGTGGGCCGTAGTGGTATGGCTGAAGCTGTATCCCGTAACCTTAACTCTGTGTGCAGGGAGTAGTAGAACTGGCCAAGATGTTCGAGAAGTTCGTTCGAAAGGATCCCAGGTTTGAGATCCCTGCTGAAAGAACTCTGGGCCTGGTGTGTCTTTCGCTTGCAAGGTACGGGGGTAGTTTGGGGTTTCGTCTCAACGTGGATAGTTGTCCCCGGTGTGTGTTTAGGGGGGGAGTGGGGAGGAGGGGCGGGATGGGAAGGGGGTTCAGTTTCATTAGTCAGTGGAGCATGGTTTCTGATGTTCTTGTTTGTTTTGTTTTCGGGGTAGGAGGGGTGCCCCAGATGTGTTTCTGCAATGACAAAAAGAATGAAAATTAATAGTCAGTGTTTCTTTTTTTTTCTCCCCCATTTTCTTCGTTGTTTTACTTTTACTTTTTTTTTTCCCGAAAAAAATTCTGAAAAACTGTTATATCACAATTTATCAGGTTGATCCTCGACGACAGAGGAAATTGAAGTAATGCACCGCGTTAGGAGGGTCGGGTCCGTGTGTGCTGGATGTGTGTCCGTGGAAATGTGTGAATGGGTTAACGCCTCTCAGAGAGGAGCGGGGACAGCAGTCGAGGACGGGAGAGGAGCAGGCACAGAAACAACGTTACACAACACAACACAACACAACACAACACAACACAACACAACACAATACAATACAATACAATACAATGCAATACAATGCAATACAAAAGAACACAACACAACACAACGCAGTGCAATGCAATGCAATGCAAAGCAATGCAATGCAATGCAGTATAAAACAGTTTCATCTGATTTAAGATTTTACATAAGAAAGATTTTTAACGAAGTTTCTGGTGCGTTTTTTTAAAGATGTATTTTAAAGAGATGTGTGAAAGTTTTGTTTTGTTTTGTTTTTGTTTTATGACTTGTGAATTGATTTTTTAACGTGGTGACCAGCCCCGATATGCTCTTTGCGCGGTGGCTGGGCTATAAAGCATAAGCAACATTACCTTACCTTACCTGCCTGTTTCCCTGTATGGCCGTCTTCTGTGTACCTGTCTGTTTCCCTGTTATGGCCGTGTCCCTGTGTACCTGTCTCTTGCCCTGTTTCCCTGTATAGCCTTCTGCCTGTGTACCTGTCTCCTTCCCTGTTTTCCTGTATGGCCGTCTACCTGTGTACCTGTCTCCTTCCCTGTTTTTCCTGTATGGCCGTCTACCTGTTTCCTGTCGCTTTCCCTGTATGGCCCGTCTACCTGTGTACCTGTCTCTTTCCCTGAATGGCCGTGTCTCTGTGTACCTGTCTCTTCCCTGTATGGGAATCTCCATGTGTACCTGCCTCTTTCCCTGTATGGCCGTCTGCCTGTGTACCTGTCTCTTTCCCCGTATGGCCGTCTCCCTGTGTACCTGTCTGTTTCCCTGTATGGCCGTCTCCCTGCGTACCTGTCTATTTCCCTGTATGGCGGTCTACCTGTGTACCAGTCTCTTTCCCTGTTTTTTTCCTGTATGGCCGTCTCCCTATGTACCTGTCTCTTTCCCTGTTTTTTTCCTGTATGGCCGTCTCCCTGTGTACCTGTCTCTTTCCCTGTATGGCCGTCTCTCCCTGTGTACCTGTCTATTTCCCTGTTTTCCTGTATGGCCGTCTCCCTGCGTACCTGTCTCTTTCCCTGTTTTCCCCTGTATGGCCGTCTCCCTATGTACCTGTCTCTTTCCCTGTTTTCCTGTATGGCCGTCTCCCTGCGTACCTGTCTCTTTCCCTGTTTTTCCTGTATGGCCCTGTCTTCCTGTGTACCTCTTTCCCTGTTTTTCCTGTTTTTCCTGGTATGGCCCGTCTCCCTGTGTACCTGTCTCTTTCCCTGTTTTTCCCTGTATGGTCGTCTCCCTGTGTACCTGTCTATTTCCCTGTTTTTCTGTATGGCCGTCTCCCTATGTACCTGTCTCTTTCCCTGTTTTTCCTGTATGGGCCGTCTCCCTGTGTACCTGTCCTCTTTCCCTGTATGGCCGTCTCCCTGTGTACCTGTCTCTTTCCCAGTATGGCCGTCTCCCTGTGTACCTGTCTCTTTCCCTGTTTTTTCCCTGTATGGCCGTCCCCCCCCTGTGTACCGTCTATTTCTCTGTTTCCCTTTATGGCCGTCTCCCTGTGTACCTGTCTCTTTCCCTGTTTTCCCTGTATGGCCGTCTCCCTGTGTACCTGTCTCTTTCCCTGTTTTTCCCTGTATGGCCGTCCCCCTGTGTACCTGTCTATTTCTCTGTTTCCCTTTATGGCCGTCTCCCTGTGTAACCTGTCTCTTTCCCTGTTTCCCTGTATGGCCGTCTCCCTGTGTACCTGTTTCTTTCCCTGTATGGCCGTCTCCCTGTGTACCTGTCTCTTTCCCTGTTTTTTTTTTTCCTGTACGGCCCCTACCCGTGTGCAGGGGGGATAACGAGCTGACGGAGCTGCTGCTGAAGAGGCTGAACAAGATGGGCCGCGTGCACATGGTGCCCGCCTCCCTCAAGGGCCGCTACATCATCCGCTTCACCGTCACCTCGCAGTACACCCACGCCCGACGACATCGAGAGGGACTGGACGCTCATCCAGACCACCGCCGACCAGGTCATTGAGGATCTGGCCAAGGAAGATGTGAGTACGAGGGGAGGAGGAACGGAGAGGAAGAGGAGAGAGAGAGGAGAGAGAGAGAGAGAGAGAGGGAGTGAACCGGAAGATTGAGGGAGAGAGAGAGAGGAAAGTCAAGATGAACCCAGGAGAGAGAGAGAGAGGGGCGAGAGAGGAGAGAGGAGTGAGAGGGAGGAGAGAGAGAGAGAGAGAGGAATGCGTGTGTGTGGTGTGTTGTACGTGCGTGTGTGTGTGGCTGTGGACCGTGTGTGTGTGTGTGTGTGGTGTGGGTGTGTGGTTGGACCTAGGTTGGAGAGGAGAAGTTGAAAGAGAGTGTGGACGAGAACGAACTTTGTGGGGAGGACAGGGAGAGAGAGGGAACAGATGTTAGGCAGAGGAGAGCGGGCACCCGGCAGGAGGAGAGAGAGAGGAGAGAGAGTTACTGAGCAGAGAGAAGAGCACTACAGGAGAGAGAAGCGAGAGAGCGGGCGAAAGAGATAGCCGGGACAGGAGAGAGGAGAGAGAGTCTTAAGAGAGAGAGAGAGAGAGTTGGACGAAAATAGGTATTAGGCTGGAGAGAGAGAGAGGTTGGACAAGAGAGTATTAGGAGGAGAGAGAGAGAGAGAGTTGAGAGGATGAGAAAAGAGGGATTAGGCAGAGAGAGAGAGAGAGAGAGAGTTTAGTAGGAGAGGCTGGGGAGAGGAGAGGGAGAGAGAGAGAGAGAGTTGGACAAGATAGAATTAGGAGGGAGAGGAGAGGAGAGAGAGAGAGAGAGTTGGACAAGATAGTATTAGGCAGGAGAGAGAGAGAGAGAGAGGTGGACAGAGAGAGTATTAGGCCTAGGAGAGGAGAGAGAGGAGAGAGGATAGAGGAGAGAATAGAGAGTATTACGTTTAGGGGGAGAGGAGAGAGAGTTGGACAAGATAGTATTAGGCTGGAGAGAGAGAGAGGAGAGGAGAGATGGAGGTAGAGAGAGAGAGAGAGCGTTGGAACTACGAGAGGGAGGAGGAGGAGAGAGAGGGGCGAGGGAGAGAGGAGAGAGATGGGCAAGAGTAGTATAGTATTAGGGGAGAGAGAGAGAGAGAGTTGGACAAGATAGTATTAGGCAGGAGAGAGAGGAGAGAGGAGATATATAGAGAGTCAGGAGAGGAGATAGAGTTGGTAGGAGAGATTCAGGAGAGAGAGGGAGAGAGAGAGTGGACAATAGGAGAGAGAGCAGGAGGAGAGAGAGGGAGAGAGGACAAGGTATTATTCAGTATTAAGAGAGGAGAGAGAGAGTTGGACAAGATAGTATTAGGCTGGAGAGGAGAGAGAGAGAGAGAGAGAGAGAAGAGAGGGAGAGATTAGGGCGGAGGAGAGAGAGAGAGGGAGTTGAGAGCGAGATAGTTCAGGCAGGGAGAGAGAGAGAGTTGGAGAGAGAGAATATTAGGAGGAGAGGACGAGAGAGACAGAGAGATAGTATTAGGACAGAGAGGATTAGAGAGGAGAGAGAGAGAGAGAGAGAGAGGAAGGAGTTTGGACAAGATAGTATTAGGCAGGAGAGAGAGAGAGAGAGGAGAGAGTTGGACAAGATAGTATTAGGCAGGAGAGAGAGAGAGAGAGAGTTGGAGAAGAGAGTATTAGGCAGGAGGAGAGAGAGAGGAGGACAGAGAGAGAGAGCTGGATAGGATAGTAGAGGCAGGAGAGAGAGAGGGAGAGTGGACAAGATAGTATTAGGCAGGAGGAGAGAGAGGGGAGAGAGTTGGACAAGATAAGGATTAGGCAGGAGAGAGAGAGAGAGGTTGGACAGAGACAGTATTAGGCAGGAGAGAGGGAGGAGAGAGAGGGGGAGAGGAGAGTTGGACAGGATAGTATTAGGCAGGAGAGAGAGAGGCGGGGAGGGGAGAGAGGGGAGGAGAGAGTTGGACACGGATAGTATTAGGCAGAGAGGAGAGAGGAGAGAGAGAGGGGGGGGAGAGTTGGACAGGATAGTATTAGGCAGGAGAGAGAGAGGGAGGGGAGAGAGGAGAGGAGGGGGAGAGAGTTGGACAGGATAGTATTAGGGAGAGAGAGGGGAGAGGAGGGGACAGGATAGGATTAGAGAGGAGAGAGAGGGCGGGGAGGAGGAGAGAGGGGAGGGAGGAGAGAGAGGAGAGTATTAGGACAGGAGGAGAGAGGGCGGGGAGAGGAGAGAGAGACAGAGGGGGAGAGTTGGACAGGATAGTAGGAGGCAGGAGAGAGAGAGCGGGGGACGGGGAGAGAGGGAGGGAGGAGGGGGAGAGATAGGGAGAGTTGGACAAGATAGTATTAGGCAGGCAGAGAGGGAGAGGGGAGAGGGAGAAGGGAGGGGGGGAGAGGGGAGGAGGAGAGAGAGAGAGTGGACAGGATAGTATTAGGCAGGAGAGAGAGAGTTGGACAGGATAGTATTAGGCAGGAGAGAGAGAGAGAGTTGGACAGGAGTAGAGGCAGGAGAGAGGAGAGGAGGGAGAGTTGGAGGATAGTATTAGGCAGGAGAGAGAGGGCGGGGCAGGAGAGAGAGAGGGAGAGAGAGGACAGGATAGTATTAGGCAGGAGAGAGAGGGGAGGGAGAGGACAGAGAGAGGTATTAGTTGGACAGGAGAGATTAGGCAGGAGAGAGGAGGGGAGGGGAGAGGGGGGGAGGTGGGACAAGATAGTATTAGGGAGGGAGAGAGAGGGCGGGGAGAGGGAGAGAGGGGAGAGGAGAGAGAGACAGGGAGAGTATTAGGCAGGAGAGAGAGAGGCAGGGAGAGAGGAGGAGGAGAGAGAGGAAGAGAGGAGGGGGAGAGTTGGACAGGATAGTATTAGGCAGGAGAGAGGAGGGAGGAGGAGGGGAGAGGAGAGAGGGGAGAGTTGGACAGGGTATTAGGCAGGAGAGAGAGAGGGCGGAGGAGGGGAGAGAGGGGGGGAGAGTTGATAGTATTAGAGGGGGAGAGAGGAGAGGAGGGGAGAGGAGGAGGAGGAGAGGGGGGAGAGTTGGACAGGATAGTATTAGGCAGGAGAGAGAGAGGAGAGGAGAGAGAGAGAGAGAGAGAGAGAGAGAGGAGAGTTGGACAAGATAGTATTAGGAGAGAGAGAGAGAGAGGGAGAGAGAGAGAGAGTTGGACAAGATAGTATTAGGCAGAGAGAAGGAGAGGGGAGAGAGAGAGAGAGAACATAGGATTAGTTAGGATAGGATAGAGAGAGGAGAGAGAGAGGGAGAGAGAGAGAGAGAGAGAGAGTGGGACAGGATAGTATTAGGCAGGAGAGAGAGAGAGAGAGAGGGAGAGAGAGACAAGAGAGAGGGAGAGGATAGTATGGACAGGAGAGATTAGGGGAGAGGAGAGAGAGAGAGGGAGAGGGAGAGTTGGACAGAGATAGTATTAGGCAGGAGAGAGAGAGAGAGAGAGAGGAGAGGAGAGAGTGGGACAAGGATAGTATTAGGCAGGAGAGGAGAGAGAGAGAGGTTGAGGAGAGAGGGAGAGAGAGAGAGACAGGAGAGAGGGAGAGGAGAGAGTTTGGACAAGATAGGAGAGGGAGAGAGGGGGAGAGAGAGTTGGACAGAGTATATAGGCAGGAGAGAGAGAGAGGGGAGGGGAGATAGAGAGGCAGGGGGAGAGAGTTGGACAAGATAGTATTAGGCAGGAGAGAGAGAGGGCGGGAGAGAGAGACAGGAGTATTAGGGAGAGAGAGAGGAGAGGATAGTATTAGGCAGGATAGAGAG
>JADBJO010002946.1:217500-242500 GCA_016801955.1 Conus betulinus | reverse complement strand
AAAAGAGGCAGACATTGTATATGGTCATAGAAGTGATCATTCTCTCATAAATACCAAACTAATATTTAGACAGGAAGAAAGGCAAAAAAAAGCTTATGGAAATTCAACTCTTCCCTTCTTAAAGACCCCAAATATGTAGAACTAGTCCATGGAATTATAAGTAAAATTAAAGAACAATACGCAGCATTACCTTACAAACGGGAAAGTTTAGTGAAATTCCTGATGATCAGATTCAATTTACAGTATCGGACCAATTATTCTTAGACGTCCTTTTCATGGAAATAAGAGCAGGAACTATATCGTACAGCATAAGAGAAAAGAAAAGACTAACAGTTAAGGAAGCGTCCCTGGTAAGAGAAATTTCAGTTTTGGAAAACACAACCTAGTATTAGTGAAAATGATAAACAGTTACTAAGCAACAAAAGGACCGAGCTGAATGAAATCAGAAAAAAGAAAACAGAAGGGGTAATCATTAGATCAAAAGCAAGATGTGCTTCATGGGGTGAGAAAATAAGTAAATATTTTTGTTCCATGGAAAAAAAGACATTTTATTAGCAAACAAATGACAAAGCTAATCACAAAGCAAGGTGATGTACTGTCAGAAACTAATGACTTGTTGAAAGAAACTAAATATTTCTATGAAGAACTATACAAACAAAGAGAAAAGACAGACAGAATTAGAAGATATCAGTAATTACGTTACAAAAGTCACAAAACTAACACAAGCAGAAGGTGAAAATCTAGAAGGTTACATAACTGTAGAGGAAGCATCAAGGGCTTTGAAAAATATGCAGAACGACAAAAGTCCAGGAACAGATTGAATAACAGTTAACTTTTTAAAATTCTTCTAGAAACAGTTGCGCTGTTTCGTCGTACGCTCATTAAATGAAGGGTATTTGAAAGGAGAATTATCAATCACACAAAAGGAAGGGATCATTATATGTTTACCGAAAGAAGATAAACCAAAGGAATATCTAAAAAAAAAAAAAAAAAAAAAAAAAAAAAACACTGGAGGCCAATAACGTTAATGTGGTTACAAAATTGGATCATCGTGCATTGCAAATAGAATCAAGTCAGTCTTGCCTAAACTTATTAATGAAGATCAAACAGGATTTGTATCTGGAAGGCATATTGGAGATAATCTTAGGACAGTTTATGACATGATACACTATCTTGAAGAAAATCAGTTACCTGGATTACTCGTTTCGATTGACTTCGAAAAAGCATTCGATACAGTAGATTGGCTGTATACAAATGATGTATTAAAAGCGTATGGGTTTGGTGAATTTGTCCGCAACTGGATTTCAGTCTTTTATACGAACATAAAGGCATACGTAACGTAAATGGTAAAATGTCAACAAGCTTTGTAATCCAAAGAGGCTGTCGCCAGGGTGACCCAATTTCTCCATACTTGTTTGTTTTATGTGTAGAATTACTAGCTTGTAAAATAAGAGAAGATACTGATATAAGAGGTATAAAATTAGCAGATACAGAATTCAAGATAAGTCAGTTTGCAGATGATACCACCTGTACTTTAGAAGGTGACAGACGTTCATATGTAAAATTGTTTGATACACTTGATGAGTTTGATGCCATCTCAGGTCTTAAATTGAATTATGAAAAGACTCTAAACGTATGGCTTGGTAGTAAGAAAAAAAAGAAAGAAATTTACTTAAACCATAAGCAGATGAAATGGAACCCACATACATTTGAAATACTGGGGCTATGGTTCACTAATGATTTGTCAAACATGGGTGAAATAAAAATGGGAGACAAAAACTCTTCGAAGTAAAAAAAAAAAATATTTAGAATTTGGCTACAAAGAAAAAATAACACCTTTGGGCAGAGTAGCGGTACTAAAATCCTTAATCCTTTCAAAGCTTATCTTTCTTGGATACTTCTTCCAAATCCGCCAGACACTCAGATCAAGAAAATTCAGAAAAGCTGTTTTGAGTTTGTATGGGAAAATAAAATGGACAAAATCAAACGCAAATATTCAGTGCACAATACTGAAAATGGAGGGATAGGTATTCCAAAAATTGAAGAATATATAAAGGCATCGAAACTAATGTGGATAAGGAAAATACTAACCAAAAAAAACCAAAATGGGTGGTAATGTTGCTGTCACAATGTCCAGAATTAGAATCAATTCATAAAATTGGACCGCGGCTTTTTTAGTAAAACTAGTTCTACGACTTCTGGAGAGATGTTTTCGGCGCATATAGTCAATTTTGTAATCAAGTAGAATTAAATGAAGGGCATGAACTTGCATTAGAGCCCATATTCTACAATGAAAAATCCAAGATTGCCAACAGGACTTTTCATTACAAGAAATGGACACAAAATAATATATATTAGTGAAGGATTTACTGGATGAAAACGGCAATTTCCTGCCTTTTAGATCATTTATCCAAAAAGTCGGAACGAAAACATACTTTTTTAGAATACACAAGTTGTATACAATCAATAAAAAAATATCAGAGGAGTAGAAATATCCGTATTCAAGATAATGCAACCGAAAAAGTGAAGGTAAAGCCGTACAGTCGATAGTTAATGTACAAAGAGGATCAAAGGTATTACTATGAATTGCTTCTAGAAAAAAATCGAAATATTAAATATCAAGCCTTTCATGCGATGGGGAAAAGACATTCCATAATACACCAATTGGTTGGGAAGTAGTGTTGAAAAAAATAAGGTAAAATAAAAGACATTTTGCTTTCTTTCTTCCCAGCCCGCCATTGCCAACATGTGTAAGTGAAGCAGGAGTGAGATTCATTCTCTCTCTCTCTCTCTCTCTCTCTCTCTCTCTCTCTCTCTCTCTCTCTCTCTCTCTCTCCACGGTGGCGGTTTGGGACACCATGATCGGGTTGTCTGTCTATCATCAGTTTTGCCAGGTCTCCCTTTTCCTTCCCCCCTCCCCCTCCCCCTCCCTGACCCCCCACCCCCCCCACCCCCCACCCTCTCCCTTGCTTATTTATTTTTTTATCCTTTCTGTGTGTTAATCTGTCTCTTTATTCATCTGCAATTCTCTTGTCTTCATTTTTTTCCGCTTAGTTTCATTCTTCGCTTTTATTCCCTTGTTTCTTCTTCCTTTCTTTTTTTTTCAAAATACTCTGTCTTTTTTTATTTGTGTTTGTTGCTCCATTTTTTTCTTCCGACCTTCTTTGTGACAGATACTGTTCTAATGCATTCATTGATTCATTCTGTCATTCCTCACAATTCTTCCGGTATTTGATTCGTTTTGTCATTCATCACAATTTTTCCGGTATTTGATTCATTCTGTTATTCATCATAATTTTTCCGGTGTTTGATTCATTCTGTTATTCATCATAATTTTTCCGGTTCTTTATTCATTCTGTCATTCATCACAATTTTTCCGGTGTTTGATTCATTCTGTCATTCGTCACAATTTTTCCGGTGTTTGATTCACTCTGTCATTCGTCAGATCTTTTTTCTACGTATGTCTGCATGTATCCGTTGATTTGTTCACTTATTGATCATGTATTCTTGTCTCAGTGCCTTCATTTATCCATTGATTCATTCAGTCCTTCATTTTCTTATGTATTTATTTCTTTATTTATTTATTGATAGTTCTTTCTCTCGTTTGTTTACAGCAAACTAAGCGAATGCTCACTTTTCTGTCATGTCGTAGGATGTCCTAATTGTGATGAATGACAAAATGAATCAAACACCAGAAAATTGTGATGAATGACAGAATGAATCAAACACCGCAAAAATTGTGATGAATGACAAAAAGAATCAAGCATGGGAAAATTGTGATGAATGACAAAAAGAATCAAGCATGGGAAAAATTGTGATGAATGACAAAAAGAATCAAGCATGGGAAAAATTGTGATGAATAACAAAAAGAATCAAGCATGGGAAAAATTGTGATGAATGACAAAAAGAATCAAGCATCGGAAAAATTGTGATGAATAACAAAAAGAATCAAGCACCGGAAAAGTTGTGATGAATGACAAAATGAATCAAAAACCGGAAAAAAAAAAACAATATGACAATTTGCCATCACAAAAAAATGAAATATCAATGACAATTTGCCATCGCAAGAAAATGAAATACCACTGACAGTTTGCCGTCACAAAAAAAGAAATATCGATGACACTTTGCCATCACAAAAAAATGAAATATCAGTAAACAGTTTGCCATCACAAACAAATGAAATATCATTGACAATTTGCCATCACAAAAAAAAATGAAATATCAATAACAATTTGCCATCACACACAAAAAAAAAAATGAATATCAGTGACAGTTTGCCCATCACAAAAAAAAATGAAATATCATTGACAATTTGCCATTACAAAAAAAAAATATATATATATATATAAATAACAATTTGCCATCACAAAAAAATGAAACATCAGTGACAGTTTGCCATCACAAAAAAAAAATGAAATATCATTGACAATTTGCCATCACCAAAAAAAAAAAGAAAAATATCAATAACAATTTGCCATCACAAAAAAGAATTAATATCAATGACAAAGATACAGGGGGGAAAGGAAGAGAGAAAACCCGCCAAATAATGCATATGAAAAAATTCAAAAATACAAAGTAATCGAAACAGCGAAAACATCTAACAGTTGTCTGATAAACCATGTAGATATTCAATTTTTTGTTTTGTTTGTTTATGTTGTATGCCTCGACTGTATGCAGGACCTTTTCCATTGCTTTTTTTTTTAATTTAAGATTTAATGCAACACATACCTTCTTCGTTGGCAAAAAAAATGCTGTTGCATCATGGTTCTTCCTCTTTTCCTTTCATCTCTTTTTTAAATTGCATTCTGTATGTTTTCTTTTTTTTTTTTATTGACCCTTTCTTACCATGTATAGTTTGTATGTCTTGTTAATGATGAACGTTCGCTTGCTTATAGTAATGTTTGGATACAGGACGTCGTTTACACTCTCATTCTGTTATATTGGTAACTTTTAACTAAAGCGCACAATAAAACGAAAAATGCAGAGATCTTAAAATGTGTTATAGTAACTCCGCCAAACGAAAAATACATATCTTAAAATGTGTATATAGTAACTCCGCCAAACAAAAAATACAGATCTTAAAATGTGTTTATAGTCACTCCGCCAAACAAAAAATACAGATCTTAAAATGTGTTTATAGTAATCCGCCAAACAAAAAATACAGATCTTAAAATGTGTTTATAGTCACTCCGCCAAACAAAAAATACAGATCTTAAAATGTGTTTATAGTCACTCCACCAAACAAAAAATACAGATCTTAAAATTAAGGTAAGAAAGGAAGCCATTCAAATTCCAGGACTGAAAAAAAGTTTATTTTACATCTGTAGAATTCGTGACTTTGTTTATGCCCCAGTTTATGCGGGTCATGGAGCACCTTTCTTTTATTTCTCTCTTTTTTTTTTCTCCAAGTGCTTCACATGCCTCTCTCTTCAGTGGCAGTTTTCTCTTTTTTCTTCTTCCTTTTTTCCTTTTTTCCCCCTTTGGTAGTAGAGCGCTGGACTCGTGATCTTGGGGTTGCGGGTTCGAATTTCGGTACGGGGGGGGGGGGGGGGGGGGGGGGGGGGGATTTTTCCCTCGGAGTTAACATTGGTCGGACTCCATTCCCCACACAGTCCTTCGAATGAGACTATAAACCGAGGTTCCGTGTGTGAACGCACGCACAACATCTTGCACACACGTAAAATCCCGTCACCAACTTTCGGAAGAGAAGGCCAGTTTGGCCGTTGGTATGGATGACACGTTACACATAGCATGCACCTTCCCCGAAGTTGGAGTATGGCTGCCTTAATGGCGGGATAAAAACGGTCATACACACAAAACTCCACTGCCTGTCTATACAGGCAGTGTCCGCAGGAGTATCAACCTGCGTACGAAGAAAGAAAAAGAAAGAACACCGTCCATTCTACTGCCAAGTATCAGCATGGCGATCCGCATCGCTCTTCGACATATACGTGATGTAGATGTGGACACGAGTGCCACAACTCGCACTAGCGGCGAGTGTTGCTGATGGCGTGGTACCTGAAGGGGGTAGCAGGCAGGGGTAGGGGATTGCATTGTGCAGATGACCGTCAAAAACCAAAAAGAAGCTGCAGAGCAATGCAATACGTCACTGCTCGACTGAAATGCAGTTCACGACCCCCCCCCCCCCCCCCCCCCCCCCTCCTCCTCCTCCTCGGAGAGAGAGAGAGAGAGAGAGAGTCTTCAAAAATAGAAATGATTATAGGCTGCTGGGTTTTTTTTTCTTCTTTTGACCGGGAACAATGAAGAAGAAATGTTCCATCAAATTGTTTTTCAAGGCTTTTTACATGCTCGTTTTAAAGGGTATGATTCTAAAGAAGATGATAGATTGTTCTCTGTCGTTCCTCCAGAATAGATGAAGCTGTATTTGTAGAGATTTTTACCGGGGGGGAGGGGGGGGGGGGTGTCTGGCGAAGGAAAATTTGTAAGCATGTCTATTTTCATTTAATACAAACTTTCTGATACTTTTCTTGTGAGAAACTATGTTGTTCACGTATAAGCATTTGTTGAAGATGAGTCAATCTTTGAATGGAAAAATGTTTCACTTTTCATTATAATTTCCTGCTAAGATTTCAAATATATAAACTTTATGGGTCTTATGTAAACAACTTATTTGTTTTTTAAATTTGTTTCACAAGAATCGTCCCATAAGGTGGACGTATAATTTTTTAAAGACAAAGTAT
This sequence comes from Conus betulinus, assembly GCA_016801955.1. Classification (NCBI taxonomy): domain Eukaryota; kingdom Metazoa; phylum Mollusca; class Gastropoda; order Neogastropoda; family Conidae; genus Conus; species Conus betulinus. The sequence goes on along the minus strand of JADBJO010002946.1, from coordinate 235,799 downwards.
GCACATGAGGATTCAGAAAATGATTTATTTTTTATGATTGATTGATTGTAATCTTAAGTGTTATGTTTGTCAGTTGGCCAGTGTGGCTTGAGAAAGGTTGAAAAAAAAAACGAAATATTGTCATTATCTCACGGGTGTTATGCGACTTCTGTTTTTTTCATCTTCCTGATTATTTCTTTTCGAAATACGTTTTCCAACTTCGGTAGTGTGATCATACCATGATAATTCATCGTTGATAATGACCCCTAGCACCTCATGCATTGCTACGTCTTCAGTCATTTCATTTTTGACATACTTGCGTGAACCGAAACACCATGTTCTGTCGCTTCTGCCGAGTGGTCACAAACGTGCATTTCACTGCCTTTTTATGCATTCAGGGACTTGTGGTTCATTTCGGTCCAGTTCATCAGATTAATCTGTCAATATTGTTATGAGGGCGTTTTTTTCTGAAGCGGTAGGATCACCACCGTTAGAATGAGTGAAATGGCATCAGCACACGTTCACAACAAGACTGTGCATTATAAAGGTGAAGTATTTTTTAAATAGAAAACACTGTGTGTGTGTGTGTGTGTGTGTGTGTGTGTGTGTGTGTGTGTGTGTGTGTGTGTCGTCTCTCTCTCTCTCTCTCTCTCTCTCTCTCTCTCTCTCTTCTCTCTCATCTCTTCTCTTCTCTCCTCTGTCCGGAGTTGCTTTCCGGCCTCCTCCCCTCTCTCGCCTCTCTCTCTCTCTCTTGCTCTATCTTTGTTGCACTCCTCAATCTCCTCTCTGTCTCCTCTCGATGGGTCCCTCCGTCTCTCTCTCAAAATCTCTTCTCCGCTCACTCATTCAAAACTTCTAGGCCGATCCTTCTGTTCTTTCTTGCATCCATTTCATTCATGAGTCAAGAAATGCCCGACAGATTTTCTTGAATAGCTCCTTACTTACCAGGCGATGCTCCCGTGACCTTATTCTCATCAGGGGATATGCCTTCTCTCTTTCCCCTGGATATCTCGACGCAGTACCTTTATTCAAATTCATTTAACGAAGACTGCAAGTGTGTTGGGTGTGGTGTGTGTCTATCTGTTGGGTGCTGTCCTGTTCTCACCCAAAAAAACCTTGAAATAATTTTGTGAGTCAAACCCCATCACTCCAACTCTCTCTTTCTCTTCTTCGTCCTGCTCTCTGATCTCTCTCTGTGAGAAATGCTTGCCTTCCTCATTGTCTGTCCTCATCTTGTTCAAAGTCATGGAACTCCCAGTTCTTATAGAACAGGAGTACTTTACAATGGGAACGAAGAAATGCTGTCCGTGTGTCTGTCTGTGTGTCTATCTGTGTGCCTGTCCGTGGTCAAAATGTGTGTTCCGCTCACTGCAGACAAAACTTCTAGGCCGATCCTTCTGAAAAATGTGCACGTATGTTCATTATGAGTCACAGATGATGCCCGACATTTTATTTTACCAGAATAGCCGTTACTAACGGCGATAACGGCCCCGTAACGGGTTTTCTTTCTTCTTTATGGGATATCTCAGAAAGTACCTGTATTCAGGATAAACAAGGAGTACGTTTATGTACTTTGCATCTTATTTTCTTTTCAATTCATTTAACGAAGACGGCAAGAATCGCAGGAAGCGTCTTTTAAAAACAGTTCACACCAGGAGATTAGTCCAGGAAAGCCAGAGAGCAACACAGGGAGTTGGCATGTTGTGAGTCAAACAAACTCACAGAAAAGATCAATACAAGAAGGGAACTATGTGTTGAGCAGACTTTGCAGAAAATGAAGATGCTTCCAGAAGTGAAATAGTCCCATGGTTATCACAGTAGCGAGGAAGGGAAGAAGGAAATGGGGGGGGGGGGGGGGGGTGGAGAATGGGTGGAAAGACCAGACCAAAAAAATTGAAATAATTTGTAAGGCAAATTGTAACAAACAATTGCCTCTCCTTTTCCTTTTTATCTGAGAGAGAGTCATAACACTTACTTGTCCAAGCGACCAATTCTTATTCCCTTCATATTTTAAGTGGAATAGAGAGAGAGAGAGAGAGATAGAGAGAGAGAGAGAGAGAGAGAGAGAGAGAGAGAGAGAGAGAGAGAGAGAGTTGTAAGAAATCAGAACACTTACAAACGATCCCATTCTTATTCCCTTCATATTTTAAGTGGGAAAGAGAGAGAAGAGAGAGAGAGAGAGAGAGAGAGAGAGAGAGAGAGAGAGGGGGTTTAAGAAAATCAGAACACTTACAAACGACCCATTCTTATTCCTTCATATTTGTTTGGGAAGAGGGAGAGAGAGAGAGAGAGAGAGAGAGAGAGAGAGAGAGAGAGAAAAAGAAAGAGAGAGACACTAACAAACAAACCCGCTCTAAGTCCCCCCTATATGTGGGTGGGATGGGAAAGGAAAAGATAAACTGAGAGAGGGAGACAAAGATACAATCAGAATCCTAACAAACAAGCTGTCCTTCACATCATCATGTGGTAGAGGGTGGGTAGGGGAGAAAGAGAGGGACAGGGGTGGACAGTTCAGAAAATCAACACATACTTCCTACAGTATCTCTTGGGATTGGAGAGGAGGGGGGTGAGATCATACAAATAGAAACTCAAAACACTACAGACCACTGTCCATTTCCCCATTGTACGAGGAAGAAAAGAAAAGCTGAAGAAAAAAAAAACATCAGGTAACCCTACACTCCTCCCAAGAACATCACAACAGAAGGGAAAAAGATCTGATAACTCTCTCACTCCGCCCTTCTTCTTGCTCTCTGCTCTTTCACAGGTGCACCAGGAAGACGAAGAAGAAGAGGAGGTGGACGAAGAGGCAGAAGTGAAGTCGGAGGAAGCAGTGGTGTCCCGGAAGGAGGAAGCGGAAAAGCGAGAGAGTGTGAGCGCCGGGGCCCCCTACGTCCTGAACAAAGCGGGACCCAGCAAAGCCGCCCCAGGTTGCCTGCAGCGCCTGCCCAGCCTGAAGAAAAAGGACTACGGCATCAGCCTGGTGCTCAGCAACGTGCCCATGTCGCCCAAAGTCATCAACGGCAGTTTTGCCGCGCTCTTCGAGAACAGCGATGTCACGGCTGCCTTTGCGCGACACTTCCACTCCGGGGACCACCTCGGCAGCCAGGCGCTGCGCCTGTCGCCCAGGAAACGAGGCAAGCTACGCGACCAGACCAAGCAGCTGAGCCTGGACTACAACCTCTTCGCGTCCAAGAGGAGAACGGGCTCGGCCACGCGCTTCAAGCAGAGCTCCCTCGACTCCAAGATTGACGACATCCTAGAGGTCTCCTCCGTGGACAGCGACATGAACAACGGCGGACGCGCAGGGGCAGCTCGGACCGCCTGGACCTGGACCTGGACCTGGAGGCGATGAAGGTGGAAGAGGACGGAGGCAGCGATTGGGAACGCCGGCTGCGGAACGAGGGGAAGAGGGTGGGCGGCGGGGGGTGGGCGGGCAAGAGCGAGGCCGCGGAAAAGGTCGTGAACGGCGCGGTGCAGGCGTTCTGCAAGCATTGTGGAATGTCCATGGAGGAGGAGGATTAGGGTCGGTCGTGTGACTGATTAGCTCCCCCCCCCCCCCCCCCCCCCCCCCCCCCTCCTCCTCCCTTCCCCGACCAAACCCCTTCCGGGTACCCCTTCCACTCCCACTCTAACCCCCCCCCCCCCCTCCCTCCCTCCCGCCCCTTCGATCCTGATCAATAGTCCGGATTTCTCCTGTCTAACAGCTTAAGTAGGAGTTAATGCAAAAACAAGTACCAGCTGATGGAGCAGCTAGCGCAAGTGTGTTTTTGGCCTGTGCTGGGTGTCCTTTTTCTTAACAACAAAATGTTTCCTATCACACGATTTTTTGTAAGCAGTAAGTACTCGTTTGGCTCTCTCTCTCTCTCTTTCTCCTCTCTCTCTCTCTCTCTCTCTCTCTCTCTCTCTGTCTGTCCTCACTCTCTCTCTGTCTCTCTCTCTCTCTCTCTGTCTGTCTGTCTCTCTCTCTCTCTCTCTCTCTCTCTCTCTCTCTCTCTCACTTTCTCTCCCTCCCTCTTTCTCTCTCTCTCTCTCACTCTCTCTCTCTCTCTCTCTGAGAATCAGGGAAAATGTTTGGGGGAGGGTTGGGGAAGGGGGTATTTTTTTCCCTTAACTTCATTTTGTTGCTATAAGCTGTGCCCCACACAGAATGTAAAAAGTTAAAGAAAATGTTTTTGTGAGTTCGACCAACAAATGGTACTACGGATTCCGAAAAAGAAAACCATAAACATTGTACAATACAAAAATATGTGATGAGTTATATAACCATAGCTCCATGCAACGCAGTGCAATTCAATATAGAACAGTGTAAAATATTGAAAATTGATATAATACAATATAGTACAACGCAGGACAGGACAATTCACTAACATATTATACAACACATTACAAAAGAAAATGCAACAAAAAAAAAGTAGAATTGAACGCATTACAAGAACACCTGCCCCGTATGCGATGCAGTTTGATGTAATTCAAAGAAATTCACTGCAAAATAGCACAAGAAAATACGGTGCCATACAACACCGTGTGATACAGTACAGTAAAAACAATGCAAGACAAATCATAAATAAATATTACCGAACCGCCAAGAGAAACGTGGACAAACGAGTCACAAGACAAAACACGACACGTTTCGACCTCGTAGGTCTTCTTCAGGCAAGACACAAACAAACAGGACAATTAAAATGAACGAATTTTTCACTCAGAAAAAAACTTTTTTCACTTGCTTAGCTCTAAGCTAAGTGAAAAATTCGTTCATTTTCATTGCCCTATTTGTTTGTGTCTTGCCTGAAGAAGACCTAAGAGGTCGAAACGCGTCGTGTTTTGTCTTGTGACTCGTTTGTCCACTTTCTCTTGGCGGTTGGCTAATAATGTATTTAAGATTTGTTTAGATTTCCGCCTGCAGTCATCTCACTTTGCAACTAATGCAAGACAAGACAAAATTACAACGAAATATACTCGAAAAATACTACACAGTGTAATACAACATTCTACAGTTCAACACGTAGCTGTACAGCATAATAGAGGACAATGTAATACAACGGAGTACAGTACAGTACAGTTCATGATTGACAGTACATTTCAGTACAGTGCCGCACGACTGAGTACAATACACAATACAACTCACACAGACAACATACAGTGCTGTACACTGTTCACGTCTATCAGTTTGAAAAAAAAAGTCACATAGGGGATAGGCTGAGGGGGAGTGGTTGGGGGGATGGAAAGTGAGGGAGTGCGGGAGGAGGGGGATCGGTAAAGACTACACGGAAATCGCCGTAAGCACCACTGACTACTTATCTCATCAGATTTTGTAGGGTGCACTTTGGTCTTCTGTGATAGATCGGAAGATGTTCTAGTCCTCGTTTTCTTCGGACTTTTTTTTGTTTTTGTTTTTGTTTTTTGTTTTTTTTTTCAGGCAGATGGGATTAGATGCTGACCAAGAGATCACAAAATTGACAACATCGTATGAGTTTTAGTGTGTGTGTGTGTTGTGTGTGTGTGTGTGTGTGTGTGTGTGTGTGTGTGTGTGTGTGTGTACATATGATTTTTGCGTGTGTGTGTGTGTGTGTGTGTGTGTGTGTGTGTGTGTGTGTGTGTGCGTGTGTGTGTGTGTGTGCGTGTGTGTGTGTGTGTTTCGTTTATGGCATAATATCAGAAACAGATGAATGTAGCTGTCCTTGGGTTGTATTTTTTCTAGTTAGTATCTTGTGGAGTTAATCTCGTCTTATCCTCCCGTTACTCCCCCCCCCCCCCCCCCCCCCCTCCGCTTCCCTGCCTGTCTCCCCCCCCCCCCCCCCCCCCCCACCACTCCTCCTTCCAGCCCTCCAACCGTCCCAATCTACCCCCACCTCCCCCAGCTTGTCTTGGCATTGTGAACGACAACAATGTACATATGAATCACATCCGATCTGAGTACCGTTGGGTGCGTGAGCGTGTATGTGCGTGTCCTGTTTGTCTCATTTAGCGTTCTACTGTTGTGACTAATAACTGGTCAAGTCACATAGGTTGACGATGTTAGACTGTCTTTTACGGGTTGTGAAAAAAAAAAACCCAGAAAAATAAAGACTGTAATGCTCACTCAGCTTGGTTGTGATATATATTTTTTTTTTAAAAAATCCCGCCCCCCCCCCCCCCCCCCCCCCCCCCCCCCCCCTCTCAATAGTTAGGGGTGATCCCGAGAGTGAACCTGTGAGCCCCGAACACGGAGAGGCGCTACTTGGCTGCCCCCCCCCCCCCCCCCCCCCCCCCCCCCCCCCCCCCCCTCCCTACGTGGTAGAAAAAAGAGGAATGCTCTCATTAACCAAAAAAAATGTACTTTAAAAGGCGAGCGTATATAGAACCGGACACGCAGATAACAAAAGCTGCGAAAGATCCGCGAAGTAATCAGGATGAAAATGTGTGACTGTGGGTAGTAGATACACTCTCTTGCTGTTGTCGCTGTGTTGAATCCGATCAATAATAATTATGATTCATTGTCCTTCTTTCTCTCTTTTCCCCCCTTTTCTCCGTGCAGGTCCCTTCAGTGTTGTGCATTCGGTGTGGAAAACTTGGGCTTTCATGCTATCCCTGATGTTCAGTGTCCACAGGCAGGGGCGGATCACTTTGTTGCTGCGTCCAGGACAATGAGTGGGGGGGGATGGTGGGGAGAGAGAAAAGAGTGATTCCAGTTTGTTTGGGTTTTTTTTTTTTAAGGTCTAGAGTGGGCCCAAGTTTTTTTTTCAGGGCATAATACGCACGTTGTCTACATTTTTATCTTTTAGCCCGATGACACTCAACAGCTACAGCGTTCTGTTAGTGTGTGTTATTTCACGAGGTTTTGGGGTGGGGATGGGGAGTAGTTTCTTCAGTTAGGAGGGGGTTTTTTTGGCTTGTTTTTTGAAGGGGGGTTGGGGGGGAGGGGGTTGTTGATGTTTTATTTCTTGGAGAGGAAGGGGGTGAGTAACGTGTTGTTGTTTTTTTGCTTTGTTATGTTTGTTTGTTTGTTCGGTTGTTTTTTTTTTTTAGTGGGGCTCGTTCGTTCGGTCTTTAAAGGCCCATCAGATTTTCTTTTTAGTGGGGCAAGGGGGAAGTTCCAGATCCCTTCAACTCCTCCCCTTCTTGCCTTCCCCTACCCCCACACCCCTCCCCTTCCCCTTTTCCTCTCCGACCTGCCCCTTCCCTTCTTCCCTCCCTCCACTCCCCACACCCCTCCCCTCCCCTTTCCTCCTCTATCCCCTTCTTCCCTCCACTCCCCCCCCCCTCCCCTTTTCCTCCTCCATCCCCTTCTTCCCTCCACTCCCCACACCCCCCCCCCTCCCCTTTCCTCCTCCATCCCCTGCCCCTTCCCTTCTTCCCTCCACTCCCCACACCCCTCCCCTTTCCTCCTCCATCCCCTTCTTCCCTCCACTCCCCCACACCCCTCCCCTTTCCTCCTCCATCCTTCCCCTTCCCTTCTTCCCTCCACTCCCCACACCCCCCCTCCCCTTTCCTCCTCCATCCCCTTCTTCCCTCCACTCCCCACACCCCTCCCCTTTCCCTCCTCCATCCCCTTCCCCTTCCCTTCTTCCCTCCACTCCCCCCACACCCCTCCCCTTTCCTTCTCACTGATTCGTGACAGATGTCACAACAGATGCATTTTGTTTCTCACCCGCGCCGAATAGAACTGCTACTTCGGCGACTTATTTGTGCTGCTGCTTTTTTTTTCTTTTTTTTTTTTTTAAATTCCGTTAACATGTTGATTCTGTCCGTCAGCGTCATAAGGCAGAGATGCTTCTGTGGTGAACGTCTGTTGACCTTATGAGAGTTTCTTTAAAGCAATACTTTAGGTAAACTGGCGGTTTTAGATTACGTTTGGAGGCTGTCTTGTTGATCTGTTTCTTCTTTTAATACGTCATTTTTTCTCCTTCCAGCTTTGGAGACAGGTGTTTTAAGTGTATTTACTCTGTATTCAGCTTCAATCCTAGGATGAAAACTGGGGATATTCTAAAAGCCAGAAGTCAAATGTTCCTTTAATTTAAATATATCTACACATCTCGTGACACGTTGTCTGTGCATTTCACATCAAAGATGGCATGCCTGCCCTGAAGAAACTCTATAGAAAACAACAAACATGTATATAACTGCATTGTCCTTTGTATTACTTGTATGAAAACTTTTTTTTTGGTGATAGGCAGAATGTACAGTTCATATACAAGTGATACATAATGTGATAGCGTGTAATGACTTGTGCTGTGTGTCGAAATAAATTTAGTCAGCGTTTACCGATTGTATATGATCAAAGATCACTGGATGTTTTTTTTTTTTATTTGTTTGGTTTTTCTGGAAAGGAGGGGGAAGGGGTGGGGCTTCTTTGTTATCTTTTCATGTTATTGGGTGGTTGGCTGTCTTTTTTTTTTAAGGGGTGGGGGGGGGGGGGGGGGTGGAGGGTATCTTTGCGTTTCGTGTTGTTTTCATGTATGCTATATGTTCCGAACTTTGAAGGATGTTCGCTACGGTTGGCCGTTCACTAAGAACACGTAGTTGTTTATGGTTTTGACTTCGCAGGGATGGTTGATTGGCTGGTTGTTGTTGTTGTGTTGTTGTTGTTGTTGTTTTTTGGTTCTTTCTTTGTTTGATGAGCTGACCGTATGGTTTTGAATTGACTTCAGCTGATTGAAAAGACCGAGGTGGCTGCCGAGGCCAGAAACAATGCTGAGGTGGTTTCATGGAAGTGGTTTGATGTGAGTCGGTTCCACTTTGATTTGATTAGTTTGGTTTGAATTCAGTTTGATTTGAAACAGTTTTGGTTTGAATTCAGTTTGATTTGATTCAGTTTGGTTCAGCTTGAATTGACTTTGTTTGGGTTTGAATTTATTGCATTTCCTTTCATTCGATTCATATTATTTATTATTATTGATTTACTTCGGCTGGATTGGATGTGCTTTGATTTGATTTGATTTGATTTGAGCCGGAATAGCTCAGTTGTTAGAGAGCAGATTCGTAATCTTGGTGATCCGGAGGTTGCGCGTTCGAATCAGCACCGGGCTGTTTCGCTAACGTGGGATTTTTCCCTTATGAGTTTACATTAGTTCTGACTCCATATCCCGAAACCCCCTTTGAATGAGACTATAAACCAATGTTTCGCTTTGTGAATCCATACATAACATCTCGCACACAAGTAAAATCACAGCGCCAACTTCGGAAGAGTTGGCCCGTTTGGCCGTTGTAATGCATCACCCGCAGGCAGCTCTAAGGTTGGCTCTACCCCCGGTAGGCAGCCCGTTGTGTAAACCAGAGCGTGGGCTGTAAAAAATCTTAGAGCTTGATGTCTGCCCGAGGACAGGCGGTATGTAAATATTCCTAATAATGACAGGAGTAATCGGGTTTCCTCTGCAGGGGTACGCTCATTCACAATGGCTTGGCATCTCAGCAGTTACTGTCATTCGCAAGTGGACTTGCTAGGTGGTGTCCTGCCTATGCTGGATCCCAACAGACGTTACAGGAAACCGCTGCAACGGTTCAACTGCAGGGCTGTGTTTGCTCTTTCGCGCAGCGTCAAGACGACAGCATATTGATGGCTCCCTGCAGACTGCCCGTGCTGGCGTTGCGACACAACGAACTGGGTGCGGCTGTGGACGAACCAAAGTGAGCGGCGTAGAAGCAATGGCATGGAGAAGATACGGCAGATCAGACATGACAAAATAAACAGAAGAATAGTGTAGACTTCTTGCCAAGCAAAAAAAAGCGGCCGACTCTAAATTCCGTTAGTTTATTTGACTTTTTCCACACACAAAAATGGACGCTATACCATATCCTTATGTCAAAGCATCTCTTTAAACTGACGACGGCCTTTCAGGAGGTTTGCCCTCCTCCTCCTTCCTCCTCCTGTCCTCCATTCTCCTGGCGTGGTTATCCCCGTGTGACGTGTCCCCTGATGTGGACGGAGACCACATGGCTGGCGTCACGTGCAATTTGTGTCTGTTCACCCACCCCTCTCTCACTGGAACTAACAGCTGTTCCCGTCTGAACGACCCAGCTAGTAGAGCAAGCAAGTCGATCGCGGGACGGAACAACGATCACGTTTCTTTCTTAACTTCACTCACGCGCTCTACGATTTCGTTGGCATCGCTAGTTCCACTGCGAAGTTTTCAAGACAGGTAGGTGTCTGTATGGGGCGATAACTTCCCAAGGAAGAGAACACTGCCATATCCCTGCAAGGTGTCTGTATGGGGCGATAACTTCCCAAGGAAGAGAACACTACCATATCCCTGCAAGGTGTCTGTATGGGGCGATAACTACTTCCCAAGGAAGAGAACACTGCCATATCCCTGCAAGGTGTCTGTATGGGGCGATAACTTCCCAAGGAAGAGAACACTACCATATCCCTGCAAGGTGTCTGTATGGGGCGATAACTTCCCAAGGAAGAGAACACTACCATATATCCCTGCAAGGTGTCTGTATGGGGCGATAACTTTCCAAGGAAGAGAACAGTACCATTATATCCCTGCAAGGTGTCTGTATGGGGCGATAACTTCCTAAGAATGAGAACACTACCATTATATCCCTGCAAGGTGTCTGTATGGGGCGATAACTTCCCAAGGAAGAGAACACTACCATATATCCCTGCAAGGTGTCTGTATGGGGCGATAACTTCCCAAGGAAGAGAACACTACCATATATATCCCTGCAAGGTGTCTGTATGGGGCGATAACTTCCCAAGGAAGAGAACACTACCATTATATCCCTGCAACATTCTGCTCATGGGGTACAGCTCAGTTGAAATGGATTGTCCGGCCTGCAGAACTTTAACACCGTGAAAAGCCATGAAATTGATGTCCGCCATCTCTTTCTCCAAATTTTCTCATATTTCATTCATTTTTCCCGGTGCCCAGCGTGTGAACCTGTATGTCATGGTCGTATGGAATGTTTACTGACAAGAATAGAGGTCAGATTTAGATCCCACCAGAAGCGAGCTGATTCCCAGTACAGAAGAGCTTTACTACACTTATCTCCCTTCGTTTACCGATGAATTTTCCTCCCAACTCATATCGGCAAAGTACACGTGAAAAATCGATCATCTCTGATCGCAAACTGAACCATCGGCACTTTGAACAGACGAGGGAGGAAATTAACAACATTTAGCAAATCCCTTAATCCAATATATATATATATATATATATATATAAACTTTCATGAGTAAAAGAGTTTGGCAACGACAACAAACAGGGAGGAAGCTTCAACGGTCGTAGTCTCTAATTCAGCGTTTTTTTTCCCCATTCGTCTGCGGCACACACATGATCAATGACGCTTCTTTTTGTCTAATCATATCCAGCCTTTCTTCTCACCACCACCCCGCTCCACCCCCATGAATCAACATAAACAGTTGTGGAAAATCTTACCTTCCGTGAGACTAGACGATCTAGCATGGTAATATGAATTTTGTGTCCGTTCAGAACAGCGAAAAGCTAGTGATCTAGTAGCTTAGGAACAAGACGATAATACTGAGTGACTATTGATGAAATGGCTGCCTAGGTAGATATCAATTCATGTATTCACAGGTTTGATTATCTTTATTTATTTATTCCGAAACACACGTTGTGCTTATATCTATTTGTTTCACCGTGTCAAACGGGTTCGATTGTTTGGTTTGCAATCTGTCCGTAAATATGTTTCTGTTCTGAGTCAGAAGTGGTTTTCTAATGGCGATTCTGTCACGGCCATTTCTTATTCTTCATTTTCACTTGGTTTCTTTCTTTCTTTCTTTCGTTTTTCTTTTCTTTACCCCCACTTTTTTTTCTTCTTTGTTCATTCAACCACACATTTATTGCTGTGTATGAGTAAGAGGAGATCGGCCATCCGACGGGAAAAACGTATCAATAGTATTGAACTGTAGTGCACACCGTTCAAGAAAAATAAAGACAATTATTATGTCTCAAGACATTGTTTCTTTTATGTACCGCGCGCGCGCGCGCGCGCGCGTGTGTGTGTGTGTGTGTGTGTGTGTGTGTGTGTGTGTGTGTGTGTGTGACTTTCAATTCGCTGTGTGTGTGTGTGTGTGTGTGTGTGTGTGTGTGTGTGTGTGTGTGTGTTGGCATGCGTATGTGTGTGTGAGTTGGTGTGTTTAAGTGTGAATCTCTCTCTCTCTCTCTCTCTCTCTCTCTCTCTCTCTCTCAATATATTATTTGTTTGATCAGGATCCGGACCACTGTTCATCCAGCTCGCCATGAGCCACACGCCGTCCTTCCGCCAAGAGCCTCTGAAGCAGGGTCAGTAGCTGTTCTGCCGGGTGCCGCTGACAGACCAACTAACGAGCGGGTGAAAACAGAGCTCTGACCAAGTAACGTGTAAATAACAGTTCAGTGATACTGACGATCAGAACGTCGTGGGTTTTTTTTTTTTTTTTTTTTTTTTTTTTTTTTTTTTTTTTTATTGACCTTTGCGTTTATATTTCCATTAGTTTTCTAGAACAATCGGTCCGAATGTCACGCTGTGCCATTCCGAACGGCCGTGACCATAGCTAGTAGTCTCTCTGATGCTGAGCGTTTTCCGATCGACGGCGTTGAAGTACCGCAGCGCTGTGTACACTCTGCGCTGTTCTCATTGGCTGGGCACACTCTGACGTCACAGGTGAGGTAGACGTTAGGAAAATCCCCGGCAAACTCGAAGGCCGTGAACCGGAAGTCTGTGCTGTGCTGTTCGTGGTGAAGAATTTCTGTCTGTTTATCCGAAGGGCATCTGTGTGCACAAGAGCAAAGAGAGAAAAAAACGTCGGACTCAGTCTCCGTCTTTGGCCCTCAAAACCAACAAGGGGTCTGTTTCGCAAACTGTTGGCTATCTGTCCAACATTATGAAAACAAAGAGAATGACAGGAATCAATACTTGCGTGTGGGCTTCTGGTGATTTCTTCGTCGCGCTCGTGCGCATGCGTGCGCATACACACACACACACACACACCACACACACACACTACATATGCACTCAGCCCCCCCCCCCCCCCCCCCCCCCCTAGGTTTATTGAATTTTTCAATGCATTTTTAGCAACAATGATTTACGGGGGGGAAAACAAAGTTTACCTGTGTCATTCTGATGGTACAAATTTTCATTCGGTGCAATCACAATCTTCTACAAAGACTTGTTTTGAAGTACTTTTTTTTTTTGAGAGCTTGATTTTTTAATTCCGTGAAGTGAAGTATCATTTCATTTCATAAGTGACAAAGTTATTTAGAAAGTCCAAATTGTTTTCAACACATGTCTGTCCGCAAAAATGTATCGGAAAGTATGCGATGTGGGTTTCTGAAAATGTTTATCTACGAAAAAGAGAATCCACTTTCTGGAATGTTGAGTAGTTGATAAACCCTTTGTATAGGTTTTATCTTATTATTTTTAGGTGTTTGGGTTTATTTTTATGAGTTGTTGACATTTGAGCTGGCTCCAAGTTCGTCATTCAAGGCCACTGATGGAAATATTGGGAATAACGGTGTGTGCTATTTCTTCTATTTTCCCTCTGTTTCTGTGCGAATATTTAGATATCTATCAATCTGTTTGTCCGTTATCTAGAAAGATAGATAGATGTTTTTTCTTTTCCTTCTCTTTTCTGTTTTGCTGTTGATGTTGTTGCCCGCTACTGTTGTTGTTGTTGTTGTTGTTGTTGTTGTTGTTCTTCTTCTTTCTTCTTCTTCTTCTTCTTCTTCCTTCTTCTTCTTCTTCTTCTCTTCTATCTATCTATCTATCTATATCTATCAATTGTTACTTTTTTTTCACAAAAACATTTTTGGATGGGAGTAGAGAGGGACAGGTGAAGGAGTAAAAAAAGTGGGGCAGGGGTTGGGGGGGGGGGGGGCATAAGATGTATTGCGTCATGACCAAAGTCATGACATGTGATGGAACAATGGAGGACATTAAATGAGCTGTGACGTGAAAGGCTTGGGGCGGATGATGGCAAGCTCCGTGAGGGAAGGAATGACGTCATCGCCACATCACCCGAACGGCTTCTTGCAGTCAGAGGGTCAGAGTCACCGCTTCATATTGCGAGCATGCTGTGACTCCATTTTTAGGTTGAATACGGATACTCTTTTTTTTTTTTTTTTTTTTTTTTTTTTTAGGTTTTCTCTCATATTTGAATGATACATGGAATACATTTGTATCGTGTCAGTTGTAACATGGCGACAGTTGGTTTGAGGGATCACTGCCATGTAAATCTGGTGACCAGCTACATGAGAAACGCTTACAACCATGGGTCATACAACCATGGGTCATACAACCATGGGCCATGCAACCAAAACAAGGGCCAAAAGAGACAAGTCGATCAAGAAAATATAAAACACTTTGGTGAGCGCAGACCTCCGCCAAGACCAAACGGATCCCGGATCCGCCCTTTGATCCAGATCCAAATCCAAATGTCAAGGGTTCGTCCTTAGGTCACGTTCCATATTTTCCACCATGTTTCGTGAGATCGGTTCGGTACTTGTTGCGTAATCTTTCCGAAAGAGAAAACAAACCGGCGGACAAGAGTAACAACACGACCTTCTTGACTAGGGTTGTCCATGAATACCATCACCCAAACTGTGAACAAACCTCACCCCTTCCGGATGAGGTCGTAGGTGGTTCGGCTGTCAGGCTGTGGTCGGGCCGAGCAGTTCTTCTGCAACACCATCTTCAGGTCAAGGTCGCCGCCCGTCATCTCTACTCGAAGGTCAATGTCATCCCCAAGACGACGAGACAAAGGGGTGGTATCCAAGGTGGTGTACGTACGATCCTGAAAGACAAGTTGGTCGGTGGTTTGGTTGGTTTAATGGGTGGCTTGCTTGGGTTGTTTTCAAGTCAAAGGGATGCAGACGAGTAAAACGAACTAAATGGAGATATCTGACGTGAGACGGGGTCAAAACAGGTCAAGTTCAAGTGGTGACTTTAGTCAAGAGGAATGGTGATCACTGGCACTAACCAATAAACAAGATGCAAAGCATATAAACGTACTCCCAGGAAGTAGATAGAATATATATATATATATATATATATATATATATATATATCATATATATCTAGCACTATAGCACTTCTCCCCTTTTGGTGGTAGAAATTTGGTATGCATGAGAAAAAAAAAAAAAAAAAAAAAAAGCTGCTCATCCCCCGGCGGGAAACCAACCCGGGTCTCCCGCGTGACAAACGGGGACACTATCCACTACACTACCGTAGAGCTTTCGACGTTTAGTTACACTTAAGTTTATAAGCCGTTATTGCTAAAACTGTACATCACAAAATTATCTTTTTTAACCGTTAGTAACGGCTATTCTGGCAAAATAGAACATCGATCATCATCCGTGACCCATGAATAACATATTTACAAATTTTCAGAAAGATCGGCCCAGAAGTTTTGTCTAAAGCGAGTGGAACACATTTTGACCACGGACGGATGGACACACACACACACACACACACACACACACACACACACACACAGCATTTCTTCGTTCCCATTGTAAAGTACTCCCAGTTCTATAAGAACTGGGAGTACAAAAAGCGAAGTTTGGGTTGCCATAAGCATAAAGTGCAGTTTCACCACGGAACAATCTGAACTATATACAATGAAAAGGAGCAACAGCATTGTAGGCCTACAATTGGTAATGAACAAGACACAGAAGACATGATGATGATAGTGATGAGGATGGGAAGGGGTGTGAGGATGACGACGAGGACGATGAAAATGATGAGGAAGGTGATTATGATGAACGTGATGATTGTGATGATAGAAAGCTCTTCTCCACAAGGATTTGGCTGAAGAGAAGAAGAAAGGTCAAAGGAATGAAACACACTTAACCTAACTCATTTCTCGAATGCATGTTGAACTGACACTGAAAATGAAGTGAGCGTTTGTTCTCGATCGTTCGTGCATATTTTCACACACACACACACACACACACACACACACACACACACACGCACGCACGCACGCACGCACGCACGCACGCACGCACACACACACACACACACACGATACACACACATACGTATGCACTCACTCAAGCACACATGCACGTATACACACACATACACGCGCGTGGCACACACACATACACATGCGCACACACACGCTAACAACCACTCACTTCCTCAGAGCTGCTCCCTCATAAGCATTCAATATTAAACGACACAACACAAGCACGGTTACTTTGTAAGCGGCGATGGAGATAGGAAAATTCAGCTCTCTACCACGAGGCTACCGCGAACCTCCCGTTCCTGTCGAGCATGCGCTACTGTGGCGGTTTCCGCTTCCCTGATCCGCAAGTCTGGGAAGGGACTGTAGTGTATCTGTGCCAAATCACATTTTTTTTTTCCTTTTTCAGTTTGTTTGCCTTTCGGGAGTTTCTCTCTCTCTCTCTCTCTCTCTCTCTCTCTCTCTCTCTCTCTCTCTCTCTCTCTCTCTCTCTCTCTCTCTCTGTATAACGCACATACACACACACAAACACGCGCGCGCCCACAGTACAAGCGCGCGCACGTACGTATGCACGCATGCACGCATAAAACATACACACACACACACACACATGTGCGCACACATACACACACACATACACACATACATGCATGCATGCACAAATGCACACACATGCACACACACAAACATACACTCGCACACACACACACACACACACACACACACACACACACACACACACACACACACACACACACACACACACACACACCAGAAGCAGCAGCAGCGGACAGGGAGGAAGAAGGGATGAAGGGGGGGGGGGGGGGGGGGTTACACAGTGCGATGCCATGTGACTGCCACCTGCACTGTACCTGGAAGCTGTCTGTCCGGTTCACTGGCACTGGATGGGAATTTCCCACCTCCGCTGCCGAACGATCAGCGAACTGCCTCGGCAAACACCCGGTCCACCACCACGTTGTGATACACCATCACCGAGTCCCGCGTCTGCAACAGGAAACATGGTTGGGGGGGGGGGGGGGGGGGGGGGGGGGGGGGGGGGTCCAGCCATGCAGCGACAGTCCCGCTTGATGGAAGCCACGCCACTATCACTCTGACTACCACAACGTTGTCATGTCCAGACAACGTCACAGGGCCGGATTAGTCAAACAAGAAGGGGTGGTGGGTTTCAAAAAGGGGGCCGGAATAGCTCAGTTGGTAGAACGCCGGACTCGTGATCCTGAGGTTGCGGGTTCGAATTTCGGCACAGGGGGATTTTTCCCTCAGAGTTAACATTGGTTCGGACTCTATTTCCCATACAGTCCTTCAAATGAGACTATAAACCGAGGTTCCGTGTGTGAACCCACGCACAACATCTTGCACACACGTAAAAATCCCATCACCAACTTTCGGAAGAGAAGGCCAGTTTGACCGTTGGTATGGATGACACGTTACACATAGCATGCACCTTCCCCGAAATTGGAGTATGGCTCATACAACGGTCCTCGGGACAGTAATGATCATGGTTGAACAGATCCTGAGATCCGTTCTGTAATCTGGATCCGTACTACGGATCCTCACCAAACTTGGACCGGTTCATCCTTGGACCACGTTTGATCTTCCCACAAGCGTCATTAAAAATCGGCGGAATAGTTCACGCGTTGCTCCTGCTGAACGTGTTCAAGATCAACCATTTTGATCCAGTCCTGCCCCATAGACCCTCTCCAGAATGTCGTCGGGTCGTCCTTGGCTCCAAGTGTCACCTGTTCTCAAAGTTTTTCTTTCTTTTTTTTTTTTTTTAAACAATCGGTCCACTGGTTTGGGGCGTCAGCGTACTGACAGGCAAAGACAGCGACGCACGGTTACAGTGCAGAGTTTGCCAAGACCGACAACTCTTGCCCTTGAAAACGACAGTGTTTAGGACTTCGTCATCAGGTCGATTGAGAGGGGGGAGGGGGCGACATCTGGATAGGCGAACTTTCTCTCCCTCCTCACCAGGTGCCTTTAGTTATCAAAGGATTACATGTTTTCTCTCTCTCTCTCTCTCTCTCTCTCTCTCTCACACACACACACACACACACACACACACACACACACACACACACACACACACACACACGCTTTGGCTGACAAACATTAGTTGATTAAGGATCAATAACATGGCCTCAAAGTACAGAACAGACAGAAACGTACTTTAAAAAAAAAAAGAGAGAGAGACGAGAGAACACGGAGGGAGGGGGGGAAGAAACAGATCAATAACAATAATTGTAACGTAGTGGTGACTTCAGTGAGTACATCCGTCTTGAAGACAGAAATGAGAATGGAGAAAACTTGACGCAAAACCATGTATGTGGGTTTACAGATTTACCTGTGACATCCACCTGTCATAACAAAATCGGTGAGGGTGTAAATTCAACCAGGTCCAACATTTTCT
>JADBJO010002946.1:200000-215000 GCA_016801955.1 Conus betulinus | reverse complement strand
CGTGTCTCTGATTACTTTTGATAGCGTTTTTTTCTTCTGATGTGCTAGAGGTAGAGAAACCAAATTTGTCAAAGTGGTAGATATTCATCATAAGTATCTAACCAGGAACTTCATGAAATCTCTACAATTCAAAACTGTACATCAAAAGTGCAGATGACCATTTGAAAAAAACTTTTGAAACAACAGCATTTTGACTCAAACCCTACCCCACCCCCCCCCTAACCATCCCCTCCCCCCCCCCCCCTCTCTCTCTCTCTCTCTCTCTCTCTCTCTCTCTCTCTCTTCTTTTTTGTTATTAGTGTTCAGCAATTTGTTAAGGTCTGGATGCTTCTTCTTCTTCTGAGTACGCAGGCTGATACTCCTGCGGACACCCCCTGTACAGGGGGTGGGAGTTTTGTGTGCATGACCGTTTTTTTCATCCCGCCATTAAGGCAGCCATACTCCAACTTCGTGGGAGATGCATGCTATGCGTAACGTGTCATCCATACCAACGGCCAAACTGGCCTTCTCTTCGGCCGAAAGTTGGCGATGGGATTTTACGTGTGTGCAAGATGTTATGCGTGCGTTCACACACGGAACCTCGGTTTATAGTCTCATTCGAAGAAGGACTGTATGGGAAATGGGAGTCCGAACCAATGTTAACTCCGAGGGAAAAATCCCCTTGTATCGAAACGGCCCGGCGGAGATTCGAACCCGCAACCCCAAGATTACGAGTCCGGCGCTCTACCACTGAGCTATTCCGGTCCCCTTGGTCTGGGATGCTAAACGAATACGCCATTTCTGCCTTAGCTCTGTGTCTCACCCCCCTCCAACTTTCCCTTACCTTGCCCTCCCTCTCTTCTTCCCCCCTTAGTTTGAGCAACTTTGATAGGAAGTCCACTCAGGTCTGGACTGTCCAGCTGGGGACGTGTTGATGGTTGAATTGATGACACAGTGGGAAACCCTTTATCATCCCTGCCGACTGCTCCTCTTCTTCTTTCTCTTATTCTATCGTTCTTCTTCTTCGTCGTCATCGTCGTCATCTTCGTCTTTCACTTCCTGCTGCTCCTCCTCCTTTTCTTTTTTTTTTCCTTCTGCGTCTTTCTTTTTTTTTTCTTTCCTTCTTTCTTTGTAGTAGTAGTAGTAGTAGTGGCAGCAGCAGCAGCAGCAGTAGTAATAGTAGTAATGATAGTAGTACTAGTAGTAGTAGTAGTAGCAGTAGCAGCAGCAGCAGCAGCAGCAACAACAACGACAGCTGCAGCAGCAGCAGCAGCAACACCAGCAGTAGTAGTAGTGATAGTAGTAGTCGTAGCAGCAACAGCAGTAGTAGTAGTAGTATTGATAGTAGTAGTAGTAGTAGTAGTAGTAGCAGCAGCAGCAGCAACAACAACAACAGCAGCAGCAGTAGTAGTGGTGGGTAGTAGGGAAAGCAGTAGCAGTAGTGCTGCTTCTGCTACTACTGGTGCGACGACGACAACGTCGACGACTACTGCTACTACTGCTGTAACTACTGCAACAATCACTACTACTACTACTACTACTACTTCTACTACTTCTTCTACTACTACTACTACTACTACTACTACTACTACTACTACTACTACTACTACTAGGCAGAAAGAAAAAGAATCAGAACAAAAGAATGATCATCGTAAGTGTCGTTATCATCGTTATTCTGTCATTCTTCTCGTGGTGGTTTTTTTCTCTCTCCCCCCCGATTGGACCTGACAGTTGGCTGTGCTGAAAACGACAGGACTCATTCTTCTTCTCGTCATTTTCGAAAGGAGGAGCGGTAGTTTAAAAAAGAGGGGAGGGGGTTAAAGGGTAAAAACAAAAACAAAGCAAAACAAACAACGAAAAAGGATTGGAAGAAGAAATCCTTTTCTGACACAAATCGATTCCTGTTGACCCCCTTCATGGCTCTCACCTCCAGCGTATCGCAGCAAGCTTCTGTGGAGAAGTTGGCGAACTCCAGTGTGTAAAGCTGCTGCCCATTGGATGGTTGAATGACGTAGAGGCAGTTGAGGTTTCCTGGGTAGCTCAGTGGGTAGTTCTGTGACTGGACGGTTCCTGTGCTGTCCACGTACAAGCCCCGCAGTCTGTGCCAAGAAAAGTTTGCTGGGCTTTTCACGTTCGCGGTCTTTGAGGTCCTTGTGTGTGTGTGTGTGTGTGTGTGTGTGTGTGTGTGTGTGTGTGTGTGTGTGTGTGTGTGTGTGTGTGAGCTTGCGTGCTTGTGTGTGTGTGTGTGTGTGAGAGAGAGAGAGAGAGAGAGAGAGAGAGAGAGTGTGTGTGTGTGTGTGTGTGTGTGTGTGTGTGTGTGTGTGTGTGTGTGTGTGTGTGTGTGTGCGTATGTGCGTGCGTGCGTGCGTGCGAGCGTGCCTGCGTGCGTGTGTTCGTGCGTGCGTGCATGCGTGTGTGTGTGTGTGTGTGTGTGTGTGTGTGTGTGTGTGTGTGTGTGTGCACGCGCGCGCGCGTACGTGTGCGTGCGTGTGTTCATTCTTTTTTTTTCTTTCGGATTCTAAGACACATCACAACTTGTCAGACTGCACCTTGTCGTTGTTTGTAGTGGACAAGTAAAGGTTGCTGACGGTCAGCACTAATGCGTGTTTCCTCCTTCACTGACTGATGTAGGGGGAGCCGTTCCATGCTACCTCCACACTCGCAGCGCATTCAGAGTGTATGGTACATGTCCTACACGTTCAACTCCACAGATGCTGTGGAAGCTGCCTCTCGTTCTTCGTCGCAGAGCGTCACAGTGATGAGCAATGTACGTGGGGCTTTTTCTCCATGCTGGCAGACACCCTCACTAATCGTGGTTGTAAATATCATTGACGGTCAATTGCGGGTACGTGAGCAGGGTTCTGTGTACACAGTATGCCCCATCCATCCAACGCCCATCCACTACATCCCTCCTCCCTCCCCATTACCCCGCACCCCCCCCCCCCCCCCCTCTCGATCCCCCACCCCCCCCCCGCCCCCCAAAAAAATAGAAAAAAAAAAATTGTTACGTTCGAAGTAAAGAAAACAAAATCAAACTAGGAGTAAAGGTAGACCATGATTTTTTTTTTCTCTCGGTGAAGTCAAGTCTCATCATATTTTTTTGTTTATAGCCTAGCCGACCTCGAAGGCCATATCAGGAATGAAGAGAACTTAAAACCAGATGATGTACCTCAGTTCAGAATTGACAACCCACTACTACCTCACTTCAGAGATAACAGTTATAACTGCCTCAGTTCAGGGTTAACAATAATCACAAATATCTCAGTTCAGGGTGAACCATCAAAAACTGCCTTAGTCCAAGGTTAGCAACAATCGTAAATACCTCAATTTGAGGATAAGATCAACCACAACTACCTCAGGTCAGGGTAAACCATAATTACAATGTTCTCAGTTCAGGGTAAAAACCACCACAACTACCTCAGTTCAAGGTGAATGGCAACCACAGCTACCTAAGTTCGGGGTAAACACGATTACAACGACTAAAATGTGCTAAAGAAAAAAAAAAAAAAAAAGATCAAATAAATAACTAGCAGAAAAACAAACATGTCGGGGAAAAACAAAACACGAAAAACCACAAAAAAAAGGGGTCACAACAGTCACAAAAAGCTCAGTTGATAATTACAATCACCATGTTTGTTGTGAATGCATTCGGTGAGTGACGCTCGTTCTGCATGGTCACGTACACACTGCGCTCTCTCTCTCTCTCTCTCTCTCTCTCTCTCTCTCTCTCTCCTCCAAACACCGAATTCTGGACCGAGTTCTGTTTTGTCGGACTTTTCTTTCTTTTCCTTCTCCGAGATCAACGCATTTTTCAATTGAAATGGCGGCGACTTTTTCTACCGTGAAGTCAGTATTTTTTTTTTATAAAATTAAAACAGCAGGGCATTCACGATTCAGATCAAGATCGTCCTTCCGTTCTCGAAATGTGCCTTTCAGCGGAACGCTTTTTTCAACTACCTCAGAACCATTTCGGGGCACCGGGCACCAAACTCCGGTCAGATGCGGGCACCATTCTCGGGGATATTTTAAAAAAAAAAAAAACAAAAAAAAAGGTAAAGTCAAACAAAAAAAACTTGACTTTGGCAAAAAAAAAAAACATAAAAAAAAAACAAAAAAAAAAAAAAAAAAAAAAAAAAAAAAAAAAAAAAAAAACCATTCTCGGGGCACCGGGCACAAATTCACCATGTTTGTTGTGAATGGCACCAATCGCGGCACCGGGCACCATTTCTCGGGGCACTGGGCACCGTCTCGGGGCACGGGACAGAGGACTTTGGCGCATTTCTCTCAGCTACCAGAATATCTCGGGGCCACAAAAACCATTCGAAGGGGACCGAGTTCTCAACACTTTTTCTTCTTTTCCTTCTCCGTTCGCAATTTTCAATTGAAATGGCGGCGACTTTTTTACCGTGAAGGAGACTTTTTTTTTTAGCAAAACAGCATTTCACGACAAGGAATCAAGATCGTCCTTCCGTTTGTCGAATGTAATTTCAGCGGAACGGTTTACCGGCCAGCACCATTCTCGGGGCACCGGGCACTTTCTTCACCGCACCATTCTTCGGGGCACCGGGCACTATTCACGGGGCACCGGGCACCATTTTCGGGGCACCAGGCACCATTCTCGGGGCACCGGGCACCATTCTCGGGCACTGGGCACCATTCTCGGGGCGCAGGACATCAGAGGACTTTGGCGCATTTATCCAGCTACACAGAATATCTGGTCTTCCACAAATAAATCAGAAGGTGATACTCTCAACAAGTCAGTCGAAGCCTAGCTTTTCTTCGGAAAGCGTACCACCATAACGACAAGGAATGCACCTGGTGTCGATTTAATTCATTTACAGCACGTCGGTTGGATTACTGCTTAATTTTTGAAAATATTTTAGGTGCATATTTGTCAGGTGAACACTTACTTTCTCCCAATTCAGATCACAAAGCAGTCGTGCTAGAAATTAATGAAGCAAACTTCCATCTTGGCCCTGGTTACTGGCGATTCAACAACAGTTAGCTCGATAATGAAGACGTTGTAAGGAAAATGAACAATGTGTTAGATGCCTTCGTAGTGGAGTGAAATGAACAATATGTTAGATGCCTTCGTAGCGGAGTAAGATGAACAATATGTTAGATGCCTCTGTAGTGGAGTACAGTGATTTGAGAAGTATAGAGAAACGGAAATTCTGTAAAGTCGAAGTAAGAATTTTGTGTTGAGTTTGGCAAGATGTTATCATGCAGAACGAAAAAAAAACAACAAAAAAAAAAAAACAAACAAAAAAAAAAACTCCTCCGTTCCAGTGTCGCCTACAACACATAGAAGAAACATAAGTAAACGACCTCCAAAGAAAACATCTGCAGACAAGCCTACGTCACTGAAACAAAAGCTAGAACTGGCAGATATCGAAAAAAAAAACCCTAAAGGTGCACAGGTAAGAGCTAGAATAAAGTGATTGAAGACGGTGAAAAAAAAAACACACTAAATACTTCTTAAATTTAGAAAAAGCTCGGTAAGAGAATTACAATTAACAGACTTGTTAGTGAGTTGAGAAATATCAAGGAGAAATACTACAACAACAAGTTTCGTTTAACAAAAGGTTACATGATTAAAAAAAAAAAAAAAAAAAAAAAAAAAAAAAGCGCTACAAATGTAAAAGAAACAACCTTCTTTTCAAATGAAAATATTACAACGTTATAGGAGGGAGTGACATCTTCATACGAAGGAACGGTCACTCTAAAAGAAGCAACTGATGCTCTCCAAATAATGAAGAATGGATCAGCCCCAGGCAGTGACGGAATCACGCCGGAATTTTATTAAAAAAAAAAAAAAAAATTCTGGCGCAAGCTAGAAAGTACTGTAACTGATTCATTTAACGGTTCCTTTAATACTGGTGAATGTCATTCACACAAAAACCAAGGCATCATTACAAACTTGAAAAATGTTTGTTAAAGCTCCCCCAAAAAAAAAACATTGACAAACGAATCACAAGACAAAATACGACGCGTTTCGACCTCTTACGTCTTCTTCAGGCAACATACACAACACTCTGGACAACGAAAATGAACGTGCAATCACTTCATCCAATTCCGCGCAAGATAGGCGCAACAACCACCCCTGATCAGTGTTAACAAGAACCACGACAGCCCTAGTTCAAGATAAAGAGCAAGTACAACTACCTCACGACAAGATAAACAATGATCACATGAACTAGGATGCATGAAAAGGTCAGCTGAATAACTATTAGAAATAAACATCACACACACACACACACACACACACACAACACACACACACACACACACACACACACAGTGCAAAACTCACTGTAGCATTCTACCCCCACGTTGGTGCAGTTTTCCTGCGTGCCCGCGCGTTTGCCCTTGCAGTGTGCAATGTTGGTCTCGTGGCCGGTGCAGTCCAACTGGTGGAGGAGGGGTGGCAGGCTACTCTGAGGAAACTTCTGTTCCACATGAGCCTTTCCTCCTTGACTCCTGACCAGAACAGACAGATTGCTCATTCTTTATCTTGTGGAGATATGAAGGTTGTTTCTTCGAAACCAACCCAAGACAAACGGAGAGCGTGTCAGCAGGTAAGACCTGAGCAAAGCATCCATCAGCGTGACAGAGTCCAACAAGTCTCCATCTGGAGAGGACGAGGGCACAACTCATGGACAGAGCCCAGCAAGTCATCAACCGCAGAAGGACAGCATCCACCATCCCGCCGGATTTCAACGCATCACCATCTTCAGGGAAAGAGCATCCACCATCTAAACAGCGCACAGCATGTCAGGATCTTAGGAGGACAGCACTCACCATCTTGATAGACACCGACGACTCGCCACCTTCAGGGGGACAATATCCACAGTCACGACAGAGCACAGCACATACCACCTTCAGGAGGACCAGCTCGCTAGTGTTCACTGAGTCACCTTCTTCAAAACCAGCTCGCTAGTGTTCACGGAGTCACTACCTTCAGGAGGACCAGCTGGCTAGTGTTCACTTAGTCACTACCTTCAGGAGGACCAGCTGGCTAGTGTTCACAGAGTCACCTTCTTCAGAACCAGCTCGCTAGTGTTCATTGAGTCACTACCTTCAGGAGAACCAGCTCGCTAGTGTTCACTGAGTCACCTTCTTCAGAACCAGCTCGCTAGTGTTCACGGAGTCACTACCTTCAGGAGGACCATCTCGCTAGTGTTCACGGAGTCACTACCTTCAGGAGGACCAGCTGGCTAGTGTTCACGGAGTCACTACCTTCAGGAGGACCATCTCGCTAGTGTTCACGGAGTCAACACCTTCAGGAGGACCAGCTGGCTAGTGTTCACGGAGTCACTACCTTCAGGAGGACCAGCTCGCTAGTGTTCATGAAGTCACTACCTTCAGGAGGACCAGCTGGCTAGTGTTCACGGAGTCATTACCTTCAGGAGGACCAGCTGGCTAGTGTTCACGGAGTCACTACCTTCAGGAGGACCAGCTGGCTAGTGTTCACGGAGTCACTACCTTCAGGAGGACCAGCTGGCTAGTGTTCACGGAGTCACTACCTTCAGGAGGACCATCTCGCTAGTGTTTCACGGAGTCACTACCTTCAGGAGGACCAGCTGGCTAGTGTTCACGGAGTCACTACCTTCAGGAGGACCAGCTGGCTAGTGTTCACGGAGTCACTACCTTCAGGAGGACCATCTCGCTAGTGTTCACGGAGTCAACACCTTCAGGACGACCAGCTCGCTAGTGTTCACGGAGTCAACACCTTCAGGAGCACAACATTCACCAGTTAGAGACATCCCAAACTTTTACAATCCTCATGTCTGGACAGCATCTCCCATTTTGATGGAGCAAAAAGAAATTCACATCATCTCCAGGAGGAGGACCGCATTCACCAGCTCGACAGGGCCAAGATGTCAGCATCTTCAAACTCAAATCAATTCACGGACAGCTCTTCCAATTGCCATCGTCTAGAAGAACAACAACAACAAGGACAAGAACGAAAACAAGAAGAAGGGGGAAGACGAACAAGAACAAGAAGAACAAGTACCAGAAGAGTAAGAAAAAGGAGATGTTGATGGGCAGAGGAGAACAAGAAAAGAACAAGAACAAGCAAAGGAAGAAGAAGACAGATAAGGAGGAGGAGAAGAAAAAGAGAAGGAACAGAAGGAACAGAAGTAAAGGGAAAAGCAGCAGCAAGAAGTTAACCAAAACTGTCCACACACACCTGAGCCCCAGCATCCGGCAGACGACCTGAGCGTCCAGGTCATCGAAGCCATGATGACACACGGGCCTCCAGCCTCCCTCACCCTCCACCTCCAGCCGCCCTTCCCATGGCCCGTACCCGGCCACCAGCCGTGCCTTGACTGTGCCTAGAAAAAAAAATAGCCCCCTATCAACTACAATGCAATGCAATACAGACCTGTACAATGCAGTGCAGTACAGACCAGTACAATGCAGTGCAGAACAGACCAGTACACTACAGGCAGTACAGACCTGTACAATGCAGTGCAGTACAGACCAGTACAATGCAGTGCAGTACAGACCAGTACAATACAGTGCAGTACAGACCAGTACAATACAGTGTGGAACAGATCAGTACAATGCAGTACCGACCAGTACAATGCAGTGAAGTGCAGACCAACACAATGCAGTGCAGTACAGACCAGTACAATGCAGTGCAGTACAGACCAGTACAATGCAGTGCAGTACAGACCAGTACAATGCAGTGCAGTACAGACCAGTACAATGCAGTGCAGTACATACCAGTACAATGCAGTACAATGCAGAGCAGTACAATGCAGAGCAGCACAGACCAGTACAATGCAATGCAGCACAGACCAGTACAATGCAGTGCAGTACAGACCAGTACAATGCAGAGCAGTACAGACCAGTACAATGCAGTGCAGTACAGACCAGTACAATGCAGTGCAGTACAGACCGGTACAATACAGTGTAGTACAGACCAGTACAATGCAATGTAGTACAGACCGTTACAATGCAGTGCAGTACAGACCAGTACAATGCAGTGCAGTACAGACCAGTACAATGCAGTGCAGTACAGATCAGTACAATGCAGTGCAGTACAGACCAGTACAATGCAGTGCAGTACAGACCATTACAATGCAGTTCAGCACAGACCAGAGCAATGCAGTGCAGTACAGGCCAGTACAATGCAGTGCAGTACAGACCAGTACAATGCAGTGCAGTACAGACCAGTACAATGCAGTACAATGCAGAGCAGTACTATGCAGTGCAGTACAGACCAGTACAATGCAGTGCAGTACAGACCAGTACAATGCAGTGCAGTACAGACCGGTACAATGCGGTGCAGTACAGATCAATACAATGCAGTGCAGTACAGACCAGTACAATGCAGTGCAGTACAGACCAGTACAATGCAGTGCAGTACAGACCAATACAATAAGTGGGATGCAATATAGGTCAGTACAGGTGGAACAATGCAGCGTAATACATTGCAAAATAACGCAGTTCAGTACAATCCAAGACAAAGCAGTGCAATGCAATACAGATCAATACAGCGCGGCACAATGCAGTACAACGCAGTGTTATGCGATGCAGAACAATACATCGCAGTACAACATACCACAATGCAATGAAGTACACTGTAGTGCAATTTGATGAAGCACAATGCAATGAAGTACAATGCAATGCAATGCAACGAAGTATAATGCAGTACAATGCAATGAAGTACAATGCAGTACAATGCAATGAAGTACAATGCAGTACAATGCAATGAAGTACAATGCAGTACAATGCAATTAAGTACAATGTAGTGCAATGCAATGAAGTACATTGTAGTGCAATTTAATGAAGCACAATGCAATGAAGTACAATGCAATGCAATGCAACGAAGTATAATGCAGTACAATACAATGAAGTACAATGCAGTACAATAACATGAAGTACAATGCAGTACAATGCAATGAAGTACAATGCAGTACAATGCAATGAAGTACAATGTAGTGCAATGCAATGAAGTATAATGCAGTGAAATGCAATGAAGTACAATGCAGTGCAATGTAAAAAAAAAAAGTAAAAAAAAAAGTACGATGCAGTGCAATGCAATGAAGTACAATGCAATGCAATGCAACGAAGTATAATGCAGTACAATGCAATGAAGTACAACGTAGTACAACGCAATGAAGTACAAAGCAGTACATGCAATGAAGTACAATGCAGTACAGTGCAATGAAGTACAAATGCAGTACAATGCAATGAAGTACAATGCAGTACAATGCAACGAAGTACAATGCAGTACAATGCAATGAAGTACAATGTAGTGCAATGCAATGAAGTACAATGTAGTGCGATGTTATGAATTACAAGGTAGTGCGATGCAATCAAGTACAATGCAGTAAAATGCAATCAAGTACAATGCAGTACAATGCAATGAAGTACAATGCAGTGCAATGCAATGAAGTACAATGACGTGCAATGCAATGTAGTGCAATGCAGTGCTATACAATGAAGTACAATGCAGTACAATGCAATGAAGTACAATGTAGCGCAATACAACAGAGTACAATGTAGTAGTGCAATGCCATGAAGTACAATGCAGTACAGTGCAACGAAGTGCAATGCAATACAATGCAATGAAGTACAATGCGATGAAGTACAATGCGATGAAGTACAATGCAGTGAAGTACAATGTAGCGCAATACAAACAGAGTACAATGTAGTGCAATGCCATGAAGTATAATGCAGTACAGTGCAACGAAGTGCAGTGCAGTACTATGCAATGAAGTACAATGCAATGAAGTACAACGCAGTACAATGCAATGAAGTACAATGCAATGAAGTACATTGCAGTGCGATGCAATGAAGTACAAAACAGTGCAAAGCACTACAGAAAAAATGCGGTGCAACACAATTCAGTATAGTACATTGCACAACAGAACAGTGCTGTACCATTCAACATTACAATGCATTATAACGCAATGCAATAAAATCTAGTACAACACAATGCAGTACAAATACAACTCACAACAACACAATGCAGTAAAATACAACTCACAACAACACAAATGCAGTAAAATACAACCCACAACAACACAATGCAGTAAAATACACACACAACAACACAATGCAGTAAAACATAACCCACAACAAGACAAAGCCGTAAAATACAACCCACAACAAAACAATGCAGTCAATTACAACACACAACTACACAATGCAGTAAAAATACAACCCACAGCAAGACGAAGCACTAAAATACAACACACAAGAAGACAATGCAGTAAAATGCAACACGCAACAAGACAATGCAGTAAAATACAACCCACAACAAGACAATGCAGTAAAGTACAACATACAACAAGACAATGCATTAAAATACAACACACAACAAGACAATCCAGTAAAATACAACACACAACAAGACAATCTAGTACAATGCAATTAAACCCCATCACCATACAATACAAAAACCCACAGAATAGGTCATATCCATAAACTAACACAACAGAAAAACACACACACACACAAAAATGCAATACGTCACAACACAGAAACACTGCGATATAACAATTCAACGCGCAACAATGGGCACAACACAAAAGCAACACGACACAACACAAATACAACACGACACATAACACAAAAGCAACACGACACGACACAAAGCAACACGACACGACACAATAGCAACACACACGACACAAAAACAACACGACACGACACAAAGCAACACGACACAACACAAAAGCAACACGACACAACACAAAAGCAACACGACACGACACAAAAGCAACACGACACGACACAAAAGCAACACGACACAACACAAAAGCAACACGACACAACACAAGCAACACGACACGACACAATAGCAGCACACGACACAACACAAAAGCAACAGGACACGAGCAAAAGCAACACGACAGGACACAATAGCAAGAAACGACACAAATGCAACACGACACAACACACAAAAGCAACACGACACAACACAAAAAGCAACACAACACAACACAAAAGCAACACGACACGACACAAAAAGCAACACGACACGACACAAAAGCAACACGACACGACACAAAAGCAACACGACACAACACAAAAGCAACACGACACAACACAAAAGCAACACGACACAACACAATAGCAACACACGAAACAACACAAAAAGCAACACGACACAACACAAAAGCAACACGACACGACGCAATAGCAACACACGACACAACACAAAAGCAACAGGACACGAGCAAAAGCAACACACACAGACACAGTAGCAAGAAACGACACAAATGCAACACGACACAACACATAAGCAACACGACACAACACAAAAGCAACACGACACACACACACAAAGCAACACGACACAACACAAAAGCAACACAACACGACACACAAAGCAACACGACACGACACAAAAGCAATACAACACAAAAATAACACGGCACGACACAAAAGCAGCAGGACACGACGCAAAAGCAACACACGACACGACACAAAAGCAGCACAACACAACACAAAAGCAACACGACACAATACAAAAGCAACACGACACAACACAAAAAAGCAACACGACACATAACACAAAGGCAACACGACACATAACACGAAAGCAACACGACACAAACACAAAAGCAACACGACACAACACAAAAAGCAACACGACACATAACACAAAAAGCAACACGACACATAACACTAAAGCAACACGACACAACACAAAAGCAACACAACCCAGCACGACAGCCCAGCACACCACCTCACCACACGACATTCTGACCAGAAGGGGTACAGTTGACGGCGGCCACTTGGCGGAGTGGACAAGTCTGCTGCCCCCAACCGTCAAAGGGACACTGGTCAATGGACTCCTCCTGCCCCGTGCAGGCCAGGTGGTCAAGCAGGATGAGGTCAGCAGGCCCCGCGGGCTCAAGGTTGGCCAGTCCATGCCCATACCTGGTCAGATGTTTCAATGTTGTTGTTCACTGATTAGCTTGCTTTACGTCCTTCAGGCCGTAGCCAGGATGTACGGCCCATTTCTGGAGAAACGTACGTGGTGGGAAAGGCGGAGAAGGTAGTAGGGGAAAGAGGGAGAGAATCCAAATTTCTTTCAGAGAAGTCGGTATATTTTTGTTTCAGAATATTACGTATTGTGTAAATCTATTGATAAAGATATTTTTCGTGTTGTTATATTCGATAGGTTGTGTACGTTACGTTAAAGTGCTGATTTTTTTTTTTTTTTTTTTTTTAGAAATTAAGAGATATTATTTTCCATAACTCGATTTCCGAGTCCGTCTACTTATCATGCGAGAGTCCACGTCCATTTAAAAAGGAAAGAGTCGTTAAAATCAAATTCCAATTTTTTTTCCCCCTTGAATTCAGTAATTATGTTTTTAAAGTGATAAAATTTCAAGATCACTGGTTAAACAGTCTGTATGTGTGATAAAATATAAACAACCACGAAAGTACAAAACTGCTGTTTATTGTGTACATTGTTCATTGAGTAACACAATTGTTCTATTTGTATCCAAGTTTCTTACAATATTCTATCAAAATATTTGTTGTTGTTGTTGTTGTTGTTGTTGTTGTTTGTTGTTGCATATATGAAGCAACTGAGAGAGGGGAAAGGTGTAGGCGTGGAGATGTATGTGGGGTGGAGGGGAGCTGGAGGATTGTGCGAGTGTGCATTTTTTGCGTGAGTGTGTTATTTGGCTTTATATAATTTGACTAGGGTGTTTCATCAGAACACACACACACACACACACACACAAACACACACACACACACACACACACACACACACACACACACACACACATCACACACACACACACACACACACACACACACACACACACACACACACAACACACACACACACACACACACACCCACACAACACACACACACACACACACACACACACACACACACACACACACACACACACACGCTGACCAGAATCCCTCCATTCGGCAGACGACCTGGGCGTCCCTGTTGTCCCACTCCTGACCACAGATGGAGCTCCACCTGCCCTCGTGGAACACCTCCACCTTGCCGCTGCCCGCCTGCACCGACACCACTGACTGGGGGGAGCCTGCAACGTCCAGTCAAGAACCATGTCAGCGTCCTAGTTCATTGCCTAGGGTCATGCGATGTCCATTGCAAGGAGACAGATGTCAGCGTGCTGGTCAGTCTTGCGGGGCGGGGGGGGGGGGACCCTGGATCCGAGTCTTGACCCAGAACCACACCACGGCACTGCACCCAACTGTCATCGGCTAGTGCTTGGGCCACATGCCCTCTATCGACTGTTGTTATCGGTTCTTTAGGTCGCTACAGGGGGAGGGAGGGGGGGGGGGGTGTTTCGCGCGGAGTTAACATTGGTTCTGACTCCATTCCCCATACAGTCCTTCGAATGAGACTATAAACCGAGGTTCCGTGTGTGAACGCATGCACAACATCTTGCACACACGTAAAATCCCATCACCAACTTTCGGAAGAGAAGGCCAGTTTGGCCGTTGGTATGGATGACACGTTACACATAGCATGCACCTTCCCCGAAATTGGAGTATGGCTGCCTTAATGGCGGGATAAAAAAAAAAAAACAAACCGGTCATACACACACAAACTCCGCTGCCTGTCTATACAGGCAGTGTCCGCAGGAGTATCAGCCTGCGTACGCAGAAGAAAGAAAGAAAAGAAAGGTTCTTCAGGTTTGGCGTGATATTTCTGGCAGACTGGCAAACAAAGCGAAAGATACGGGTGGAGACGAATGTTAATGTGCATAAAGCCTTCTGTTGATTCCACATGCATAAACCAAAACATGTGGCCGAGCACACACTGTTGTCAATGTCTTTTTTTTGTCTTTTTTTTTCTTTTTTTTTTTTTTTTTTTTTTTTGCTGTCCCAACCTCTGCGCGACTTCAGAGGCAGCGCACCCACGCCGCGCATTCCGACACCCCGTCCACAGCCACAGCTCGGTCGGCCCCGCCGCAGCCCCGGCACCCGCAATCCACAGGGAACAGTCAATGTCAAGTCGTCAATGTCTTGATGTGGACAGCATCTTGTGGGA
>JADBJO010002946.1:192500-197500 GCA_016801955.1 Conus betulinus | reverse complement strand
TTGTGCCCCCACTCCGTACATTACACGGCAGGACAAAGTGTCACGCAGATGCACGCATATACGCGTGCACGTGCGCAAACACACACACACACACACACACACACACACACACACGCGCGCGCGCGCGCGCGCGCGTACACACACACACACACACACACACACACACACACACACACACACACACACACACACACATTCACGTACACACACATTCACGCGCGCGCGCGCGCGTACACACACACACACACACACACACACACACACACACACACACACACACACACACACACACACGAATGCACGCACACACCACGCACGCACACGCACACACACACACACACACACACAAAACGCGCGTGCACGCACACGCACATACACACACACACACACACACACACACACACACACACACACACACACACACACACACGCGCGCGCGCGCACGCACACACACACACACGCATTCACGCACACACACACACACGAATGCACGCACACACACCACGCACACACCACGCACGCACACACGCACCCCCCCCCCCCCCCCACACACACACACACACACACACGCGCGCGCACAGGTGATGGTGATGATGATGATGATGATGATGATGATGATGTTGGTGGAGGTGGTCGTGGTGGTTGTGGTGGTGAGAGGGAGAAACGAGATTCAGCTATCAACAGATGATGATGATGATGATGATGATGCCTCTGTCATACGACCCTTGTCCTGAAAGGAGGCTTCAAGTTACTCAGCCCACAGACAAACATTCAGGGAAAATACTGAGACACTGTCCCTCACTGTAGATCGTCAACGTGAACGACAAGTAGAGTACCAACAATACCAAATATTGTACATGGGCTTTTGCCCCTCAGCAAGAGCATACGAAAGAAACATGAAAAGATGAAAACTTGACATTAAAAAAAGGCATTCTCACAAAATATAGCCCTACAGATAGTAGCACCAACAGACAGAGACTAAGACAGAGAGACAGACAGACAGACAGACAGAGACAAACAGGCAGACGGACAGAGAAAAACGGACTGGAAAAAGGAGCGACAGATATTAAGAGAGAGGAAGGTGCAGGGGAGGGGGTGGGGGGGCTTAAAGACTGGAAAGCAGACAGAAACAGAGAGACTTCTGGAAAAAAAGAGTGACAGACCTTGAGAGGGGGATGGTTGGGGGGGGGGGGGGGGGGGGGGGAATGGGACAACGTACCTGCTACTGGCCCATTTGCCTGGTCCTGCAACAAGAATCGATACTGACAATTAATGAGTGTTAAAATGTCACAGACAGACTACATCATTAACAAGTATTAGTGTAGCTGCTGTTAGGTATTACATAAATTCTTAAATCCATTAAAGGCTGAAAACAACGCCAGTGGGAACAATGCCGCCACAATCTATCAACAAGAAACAGCAAAAAAAAAAAAAAAAACTGACAAGAACAGATTCTGTTATGGTTTACAGTTAAAATCACACGCAACCTGTAATGTCAAATTTGTGCTCTTCACCCCCCCCCCCCCCCTCCCTGAACCCCCCCCCCCCCCCTTACACACACACACACACACACACACACACACACACACACACACACACACACGCGCCTGCCTTACGCATGCGCGCACATTCACAAACACAAACACACGCAAGCACAGAGAGAGCGAGAGTGAGAGAGAGGAAAATGTCCAAACATATGCATGCATATATACACACATACCCCCCCCCCCTCTCTCTCTCTCTCTCTAAAGTACACACACACACACACACACACACACACACACACACACACACACACACACACACACACACATGCAAACATACACACACACACACACACAATACAATATCTATTCCTTTGCCCCCTTTTGGGGTATGGAGGAACACACACACACACACACACACACACACACACACACACACACACACACACACACACATCGTGTTATCTGCGCTTAATGTTAAATGTTGCTATGGAAACAGTCCCCCCAGCCCCACCCCCCTATCAAGTTTTCAAATTGTTTGTTTTGTACCGCAAAAAAAACGTGAAACGATCATAGTGGTGTGATTTAGAAACAGAGGGGGGAAACACGCATACTCTAAAAAAAAAAAAAATCTCACGTACGGTAAACCTCGAGATTTAACCAAAGAATAAAGAGAAAGACGGGAAAAGGAAGAAGAAAATTAAAAAAAAAAAAATAAAAAAAAAAAAAGAAAATGTACTTTTTTTTTTCTAAAATCCAGTCTCTTGTCCAACGCCACGGAAATGATTGTTATATTTAGAAAGACAAGAGTAAAACAAGTCAGATTCGTTGTCCTATGTCACAATACTCGTGAACAGGTTACATTTCTTACAAAGTTTTCTTATGATCCCAGATTTTATGACTCACTTCTTATTGTATTAGTCGAACACGTTTTCAACAACACATTAAAAAACTTTACGTGAACCCAAATACCAAACTTACAGTGGCTGCTTCTCTCCATAGGGCTTGTATGACAAGGACGAGCAGTAAGCACACCATTTTCGTTTCTTTTTAACAGTCCAATCTTGACCAGCCTGAGAGTTCTACGACCAAACAGGGCCAGGTCAGGCACAGGCGAATGACGATCCTACCAGGGGCCAGTCGCATGGAAAGATGGTTATTTGGTGCATCATCTAGTCCGACATTTGTGTCAGTCAAAGAAACCGAGAAGAAAAGCCAAAAAAAAAAAACCGAAGTTTTAGCAGTTTAGTCACTGAAACAGTTTCTTTTCGTTTAAAATCCACTTCAGTTTGGACACAAACCAAACAAATATTGTCTTAAAGGGCTAGAATTATTAAAACGAAGTCCCCCTTTTTGTTCATAGCGTTCCGCCATTGATGTTTTTACACGCACCAGAAACATTGACGTCCTCTGATTGGTGGACAAAATGAAGGGTACTCTTACTGCTCCGTCCTTATCTCAAGGAGGAAGAGAACCGATTAGGAGACTGGAGCCAGACAGAAACAGACAGATAACAGAAGAGGAGGACGGAGTGTGTGTGTGTGTGTGGGAGGGGGGGGGGGACGGTGGAGGGGGGGGGGGGGGGTAGGCGGCTGGAGAAGTGTGGTGAGAATGAAGTAGAATGCCTAGGACTGTAAAATAACGGCGATTTAAATTCAGGTGAATGCTGTTCGTGTAGTGAGAACGTGGCCAGACAGATGAACAGAGTCAAGCAGATAAATGGGAAGAGACATACTTTTTATATTTAATCTCTCTCTCTCTCTCTCTCTCTCTCTCTCTCTCTCTCTCTCTCTCCTCTCTCTCTCTCTCTCTCTCTCTCTCTCTCGCTCGCTCGCTCGCTCGCTCGCGCGCGCCTGCGTGCTTGCAAGTATGTGTGTGTGTGTGTGTGTGTGTGTGTGTGTGTGTGTGTGTGTGTGTGTGTGTGTGTGTGTGTGAACGTGTGCGCGCACGTCTGTGTGTGTGTCTGTGTGTGCGTGAGCGTGTGCGCGAACGTGTGTGTTTGTGCAGCAGAATGCAGGCTGTGTGACGTTGTTCCAGTGTAGTACTTTAACATGGAGGGATGGTAGGGAACTATGTCGTGACACAGACTGGTGCAATGTTCACCTAGAGGTGCTGAAGCGCCAGTTTGGCATAAGTTCAATATCAGTTAGTAGAAGACCACGAAACACGAATTCACGCGCATGTTATGGCACGTCTCTCTCTCTCTCTCTCTCTCTCTCTCTCTCTCTCTCTCTCTCTCTCTCTCTCTCTCTGTAAAACTGTAAAAGCACGCGCGCGCGCGCTCGCACGCACGCATACACACACACACTGACTGACTGAAACCAATTCATTGTCAGATTAACTCATGGTGTACTGACAACACACACACACACACACACACACACACACACACACACTTCTTTGATATAAAACATGTATTCACCCAACTTATTTTGTTTTGCATGACTTTTAACTTCTAACATCAACCGTTGCAGACGATTTTCCGTTTAATCAATTCCTGTCTGCGTATACTCAAAGGTCACCGAACAACCAATCACGTCTCCTGTGCCATATTTTTGCTGATAAGGAGCAGACGACGAAGATGGCGTCCACCACAAGCCTACTGGTTGTTCTTGTAAGTCACAGCCTGTTTAGGGGTTCTCGTAATGTTCGTAATATATTCGGAATAAATTCGTTTGTCGAAAAATATTCTTAAAGTGCACTGTAGAACACCCTCCCTGGGTTTCGCCCGTCTGTCAGTTCTAATGACGTAATAAGTTTTCAATCACTGATTTTTGGAAGAATTGCTCTTGTTCTTTCGGGCGTCGGCCAATGAGGTAATGAAAGAGTCCGACATAGGCGTATAGAGAGAACTGTATTTTAATCGAAAAGTTTTGTCATATTCATTTTCGTCTAAATTTATCCTGATAATTCATGTCTGTGCCTTTGTGTGTATGTATTTTTTATCCGTAGATTGAGCCAGTTTGCTTGTCCGTAGACAGCGAAAGTGTGTGTGTGTGTGTGTGTGTGTGTGTGTGTGTACACGTGCGCGCGCGTGCATAAGCACTTCTGTACGTACATGCATGAGTACGTGCCTGCTGTGTGTGTGTGTGTGTGTGTGTGTGTGTGTGTGTGTGAACAGCAGTTCATTGCAATGGATGAAGTAATAATTTAAGTGTTAAACGTTATCAGTTATACTGACTATGGCAGCGGTTCAGGGTCGAAGATTGAGAAAACTTGAGCATGAGTTAACTGAGCTAATTTCACAGAACATATCTGACCGAGTTTGATGAATCTTGACAAAACACAGTCAACACCAGAATAGTCATAAATTTGTAGTATGACTTACCAAGTGATTAATTGTAATGCGTTCTGTGTGCGTGTGTGTATTTTATGTCCATGCCTGTGCGTTATTCTTAGTAAGAATATGTCAACTTACCTCGCAAAGAATGATGCTTTTTGTATAAACTGCAGAGCCAAAGACCTGAAGGGTTGTAGTTTAATCAGTAATGAATTCTGGAAGAAAGTATTAGCAGT
>JADBJO010002946.1:185000-187500 GCA_016801955.1 Conus betulinus | reverse complement strand
ATGATGAATATCTTTGGTCTCTTTTCCTCCCACACATTCAGTGCCCAGTACTGGTCGCATTGACGGAGGGTGCTGCTGTCTCCAAAGCAGACAGCCAGTCAGGTGTCGTCTACAGACCTACACGTGCAGGTATGCGATATCTGTCTAAATATCAATCTACCTGTCTATGTGTCCGTCTGTCTGTCCATCTGTGTGCGTGTACACACACACACGCGCGCGCGCGCGCGCGCGCACGCACGCACGCGCGCGCGCGCACGCACACACACACCACATGCCCGAACCACGCACTTCCCCCTCCACCCAGCACCCACCCCTACCTCCACTTTACCCCCTTTCCCTTATATCTGCTTCGAATCACGACATCGTTTCGCATTCCTCACTATTCGCACGAAGAATGTGGACGATGCAACTTTTTTTTTTTTAAACTCATTAGTAATTAGCTCTTGACCTGTCCAGTACACTTGTAAGTCACCATGCCAAACAAGAAGGTCAGATTAAAACAGTGGATTTGTATTGAAGCAAGAAAACACAGACTGACGCACACAAACAAGACACACACAGGCATTACACGCTTTGTATCTATCTATTTGTCTGTCTGTCTGTGTGTCTAGGTAAGTAATTCAGAAAACATAACAACACAGGAGCTATTCTGGTGTATGACGAAGACTTTAACGCATAGCAACCTTGACCTTTATCAGCATCAGCAGATAGTGTCTTCTGGACATTCGTGATTTAAAAAGCACGGCTTAGAATTTTTCAAATCGCTAACCGTCAGTCTGACTGTGTTGAAACCCACTCTGAGCCATTCACTTGCATCTAATGTAAGGTACTTTTCTGCCCAAACAGAGAGAGAGGGAGGTGGGGATGAATAGATGGATGATGATTGATCCAAAAATGCCATGGCCCTTTTTGAAGGGGCATGTGAACAAAAAGGACAGGCACAGCAAATTTTCACAATGAAAACATGAGAATGGGCAAAACGAACAGAGAAATGTGAACAACAGACTTATGAACAATATACAGATCGAATTTTGAATGCTTTATACAGATAAATTGCAAACTGTTCGACGATATTTTACCAAAACCCTGAAGAGACTGATTTTCCGATCTGTATAAATGTTGCATTAGACATACTACAGCACGCTTTGCCCTGCTTGCAAGATCTTTACATGCAAAGTTAAAGCTTAGTCGTCTTGAGAAGTAAGTGTCTAGATATCTACATGCATTGACAACGGGCGTACCTACTCCATTATAAATCCAGTACTCCCTGGCTCCTAGACAACCACCTTTTTTTTTTAAAGACCATAATGTTGTTTTTTACCATATCCACTTCTGATGTAAGTGAACTAGCAGCTCTGTAAAGAATGCTCAGCTGAGTTTGGGGACGAACAAAATTAACCGTTTCTCATAATAGGGCAACATCGTCTGCCAATGATAAGATGAACACGTGTGAAAAGTCGGCAGTAAATTGTGCTCTATGTTTCCCCCATTAGAAACAACTTCAGGTGTTAATTAATTGATTAACAGAGAAAAGGAAGGATGAGGGTACACGCATCGCGTTGTTTCACGGCACTAGTACATTGAATATAATCTGAAATATTTCCCCCACATCTAACGTTTGCGTTCACACTGTTGTACATATTCATTACGCGCTGAAATAACTTCACACACACACCGGTTTTCAATAGATTAGGCCACAGAACACTCCTATTTACAGAGTCAAGCTTTTTCAAGATCAGTGAAAGCAACATACAATTTACGATTCAAAGAAAACTTTTTGTATGCATTCCATCAAGGTGAACATATGAGAAATCGAAGAGAAACTGCATTTAAAACCAGCTTGAAATTCTTCCGTCAGGTTATTCTCTGGTACCCATTCTTGTAATCTATAATTGGTTACCGTACTGTGTGTTTTACTAGCTGCATCACAGAGTGAAATGCCCCGATAATTGTTAGGATTAATTGCATTACCTTTTTTGTGCAGAGTAAGAATGATTGATTATGTCCACTTTTCTCGATAAATTCCTTCATCATCAAAAGATTATTAAAGAAAGATACAAAAAAAAATCCTAAATTAAATCTGATTTACAGCCGTATTTCAACACTCACCGACAATGCCACCTGGTCCAGCAACTTTACGGTTTTTCATTTTCCATCAAGCAAGTAGAACCTCTTCTTTAGTTACTGCGCGATTAAAAGTATCTATATCCTCAACACGATCCACACCATTAAACAAAAAGTCTTCATTAGTACATATATCTTTTGTTAGAAGGTCTGTAAAATGATTAAACCAATACCAATACTGTTTACTGGTTGTCTTGATTTAAACGAAATCTTGTGTACCATTTCCCAAAACTCTGTCAGACTTTTGATGAGCGAGGCAAACTCACTCAGAAGAGCGTTATTAAATAGTTTTCGTTTTCCTCCTTTGTAAATGTTTATACTCACGTCTTTTTATGCAGTAGCTGGTTCGGTCCTTTTTATCATGCGCACGATTAGA
>JADBJO010002946.1:165000-180000 GCA_016801955.1 Conus betulinus | reverse complement strand
TCTTTGCTTTTTTTTTTTTTGTTTTTCGATTTCTCTCTTTTCTTTTCAACCTTCCTTCTTCTTCCTGTCTTTCGATCTTTAGTTTGTTACCCTACGTTGCTGACCACAGAATATTGAATCAGAAAACCCACACAGACACCTTACTTCCCCAGGCCCGGGAGACACCGGAACAAGACCCTGCGGGTCAGTCTCTGGGTCCTTCCACGCACGGCCCTTTCGTCCTGTTCAAGGGAGATGTGTATGTTCGAGTGAGGGTGGGGAACGACACTGGCCACAGCGCCAGAATGCATTGGGCACGTGAGAGTTTGTCATTACTTTTTTTTTTTTGCCTCCTCAAGTTAGTCCTGTGGGTGATAAGATTCGGATACAAGATGGAGCAGTACAGATGCGGGCTGCAGACGCCATTCAGCCAGTTGTAGTGATTTTCCTACGACTCCATGGTGTCAAGGTAGGGTGCTTTGAAAGAACGCATCGACACAGCTCTACGACTTCAATCATCATCCGCAACAGGATACAGAGTTCCGTGCAGACAACACAACCCACGGGTTGGGGGGGGGGGGGGGGGGGAGGGTCCTTGTTCTTTTTTTTTTTTTTTTTTTTTTTGTTATCCCCATCCCACCACCAGTATTCTGTGAAGTAACAGGAACTTAGTGACAATATCCCCATCTTCCCCCAGTATTCTGTGAAGGTACAGGGACCTAATGACAATATCCCATCTTCCACCAGTATTCTGTGAAGGTACAGGGACCTAATGACAATATTCACATCTTCCACCAGTTTACTGTGAAAGTACAGGGACTTAGTGACAATATTCACATCTTCCACCAGTATTCTGTGAAAGTACAGGGACCTAATGACAATGTCCCCATCTTCCACCAGTATTCTGTGAAGGTACAGGGACCTAATGACAATGTCCCCATCTTCCACCAGTATTCTGTGAGGGTACAGGAACTTAGTGACAATATCCCCATCTTCCATCAGTATTCTGGGAGGTACAGGAACTTAGTGACAATATCCGCATCTTCCACCAGTATTCTGTGAAGGCACTGGGACATAATGACAATAACCCCATCTTCCACCAGTATTCTGTGAAGGTACAGGGACCTAATGACAATATCCCAATCTTCCACCAGTATTCTGTGAGGGTACAGGGACTTAGTGACAATATCCCCATCTTCCACCAGTATTCTGGGAGGTACAGGAACTTAGTGACAATATCCGCATCTTCCACTAGTATTCTGTGAAGGTACAGGGTCATAATGACAATAACCCCATCTTCCACCAGTATTCTGGGAGGTACAGGAACTTAGTGACAATATCCCCATCTTGCACCAGTATTCTGTGAAAGTACAGGGACTTAGTGACAATATTCACATCTTCCACCAGTATTCTGTGAAGGTACAGGGACTTAGTGACAATATTCACATCTTCCACCAGTAGTATGTGTGAAGGTACAGGGACTTAGTGACAATATTCACATCTTCCACCAGTATTCTGTGAAGGTACTGGAACTTAGTGACAATATCCCCATCTTCCACTAGTATTCTGTGAAGGTACAGGGACTTAGTGACAATATCCCCGTCTTCCACCAGTATTCTGTGAGGGTACAGGAACTTAATGACAATATCCCCATTCCACCACTAGTATTCTGTGAAGGTACAGGGACTTAGTGACAATATCCCCATCTTCCACCAGTATTCTGTGAAGGTACAGGGACATAATGACAATGTCCCCATCTTCCACCAGTATTCTGTGAAGGTACAGGGACATAATGACAATGTCCCCATCTTCCACCAGTATTCTGTGAGGGTGCAGGGACATAATGACAATATCCCCATCTTCCACAAGTGCTGTGGGTGGTCTTGGCTCGGGCAGCCATGGCGGGTCATTTCAGACCCAAAATGCATTGACTGCTAGAGTTTCACACACAGTTCAGTGCTGGGTTGGTTTGGTTATCCCATGATCCCTGGAGACCTGGATAATATGGAATTAATGTTTGGTTGGTGTATGGCAACACCCCTGTCCGGACCCTCGTCCTCCTCCTCTTCTCGTGTCCGATTCCCCTTGCCCCCCTTTTTCTGCCCTCCCACCCCCACTCCCCACCCTCCCACTTTAACACCTCCCCCTACCTATCCCTCTCGTGGACACCCTGATGAGGTCATCCATTTTGTTATTATCATGTTGAGTGTATATATTCTCTTGAGGGTTCTCATGACAATTCAATGCGAGTCGGGCCTGAATCTAAGTCCTTTGGGGGTGGGGGGGGGGGGGGTGAGGGTGTTCAGGGTACTGCAAACTTCGCGAGGTTCACGTCCCGTATTCCATCCTCACTCCCCCCCCCACCTTTCCCCGATGCGTCGACCTCATCACCTTCCCACCCCACCCCACCCCACCACCCCCTACTCTTTCCACACTCGTACCCGTCTCCCTGCCCAGGTATGCTCCACTTAAAGCGTCTTCAGCACCACCATTACCTGCCTTCCAGTCCCACCCCGCACCTTTACCTGCCTTCCAACCCCACCCCGTCCCTGTCCATCCAGCAGCCCACTCCCCACTAACCCACTGTCCACTCACTTCTCTTCTGTGAAAGTGAACTGACCAGCACCTGTTGGGGAGGTAAGAAGGACGGAATTAAAAAGACAAACAAAAAAAAATGAACAGATGATACACGTTCAGCAAGTCGCTTCCTTGATTCTGAGTCGCCTCCACTGCTGTAATCCACTCCAAGCTGGCCTGTGTCTTCTCGGGAATTGTTTGTTTTCGGCCTGTTCAGAACAATGCCGCCCACTTGATTTCCACAAAAGTCAAGACGAAAAAAGTCAAGTCACTCCACTTACGATTTAACTTCACTTGCTGCCATCTGCGTTATGAGTTA
This sequence comes from Conus betulinus, assembly GCA_016801955.1. Taxonomy (NCBI): domain Eukaryota; kingdom Metazoa; phylum Mollusca; class Gastropoda; order Neogastropoda; family Conidae; genus Conus; species Conus betulinus. The sequence goes on along the minus strand of JADBJO010002946.1, from coordinate 177,125 downwards.
TATTCAGTATTGTTATGCTCGCTTTCCATTGTTTTCATGGATCTTTACTGTCCTCTCACACTGATCTGAAACCCCAAACACAGGCCTGTGTCAAAGACTTCTGGCAAGGGGAATGGACCTTGCAGACGGATAACAAACTATTTAAAATCCCTCCAAGCCTGAAAGAGTTTTTACCCTGTTTCCGAGGCGGCCGTAAAGAAGGAACAGTCTTGTGCCGCTTGCGCACAGGCCACTCGTTTTATACCCATTCTTATCTTTTAAAAGGTGAAGAACTCCGTGGTGCATTCCATGTCATGTTCCACTCACAGTAAAACACATTCTTTTAGAGTGTTGGGACTGCACAATGTGAGACATACTTTACAGTAGAGTCCATGAAAACCCTCTTCAGAGATGTCCCACCTGACGTGATCTTTGAGTTTCTGAAAGAGATTAACATTTTTTATCCGATCAAAGATGTTATCGAAGAAAGATTTTTAACGAAGTTTCTGGTACATTTTTTAGAAGATGTATTTTAAACAGATGTGTGAAAGGTGCTTTTTGTGTGTGTGTGTGTGGGGGGGGGTGTTTTTTTTTTTTTTTTTGTTGTTGTTTTTTTTTTTCATCACTTGTTTGTGAGTTGATTTTAACGTGGTGACAACCCTGATATGGCCCTTTGCGGTCGGCTGGGCTATAAGCAGCATTACCTTACCTTACCTCGCACTCCATTGTCCTTCAGATCTATCAGTCATTCCGCTCTCATGGATCCAGTTCTGGAAAATAAACTACTTTGTGTCCCAAAATTACTCTTGAATTATATGGTTTAAAGATCGTTCCACTGTCAAGCTCCAGTTATCTGGGACTCTCCGTCATCCTCTCTTAGAAACACTCCAAACCTGAACTGAAGACTACTTACCTTTTTCGTGAAAGTTACGAGTCACCCAGTTTTGGAGCAGAATGCACTGGACTGACTGGTTTTGTTTTGTTTGTCTACATGTGTTACATTGTACAGTGTTTGTGTGTATGTATGTATGTATGTATGTATATGTATGTATGTATGTGTGTATTCCGGGGGCCGGAATAGCTCGGTAGAGCGCCGGACTCGTAATCCAAGGATTGCGGGTTCGAATCTCCTCCGCCGGGCCTTTTCGGTACAGGGGGATTTTTCTCTCGGAGTTAACATTAGTTTCTGACTCCATTTCCCATACAGTCCTTCGAATGAGACTGTAAACCGAGGTTCCGTGTGTGAACGCACGCATAACATCTTGCACACACGTAAAATCCCATCACCAACTTTCAGAAGAGAAGGCCAGTTTGGCCGTTGGTATGGATGACACGTTACACATAGCATGCACCCTGCGTGAGAAATTGAAAGAATGAAGGAAGTTAGGAAATCGAGTGAACGATATTGAACGATATTGACTGGATGACACGGGAAACGACTGAATGAAGCGCCAGCTGGCAGCTCTTCAGTCGGCACTACCCAGATAGGCAGCCCGTTGTGTAAATGAGTGTGGATTATAAAGCGCTTAGAGCTTGGTCTCCAGCTGAGAATAGGCGCTATATAAGAATTCATTATTATTATTATTATTATGTGTGTTGATCCGTTTAAGCCTGTATATGGAGTATTGCGCTATATAAAATTGTTGATGTTTGCAGTAGCTGTAGTAGTAGTAGTAGTAATTAATGAATGAATGAAGTAAATGATGCACCAGATCATCCAGTGATTAAATAAGAACTATGACCAGCACGTCTTAACACGTTTGGTGGTTTTTAGCCATAACGGTGGAGACGGTGACGTCACTGACCTGTACGGATGACGCCATGAAGATCCGCGTAAACGTCACGGAACTGCGCTGGCTGTACAACGACACGGATCCGGATCACATCTCGCTCATGGACGAGGGCTGCACCGGGAGCACTCACGGGGACGTGTGGGTCATGGAGAACTCTCACTCTCAGTGCTTCACACAGCGTGAGGTAAAGGCTGGGCTTAATTCAGTGAACCAACCCCCCTTCACCTCTCCTTCTCCACGCTCCTCTTTCCCCCCCCCTCCGCAGTTAAGACCCGCCAAATAAAGACACCATCATTTTGGAGGCTTGGGAAGAGAAGGAGGCAAGGAGGGGTTGTTGATTTTTTTCATGGAATAATTCAAACCATTTGTAACGCTCGAAGACGCGCTGCAGCGTTCCTTAAAAAGAAGCCCAAAGTACAAACAAACATACAGAACAGCCTGTAAACCAATGCATGTAAACGCAAACGGAAAAGAGAAGCAGGTTTCGAAAATTTTTCATTCGTTTGACGTCACAAATGAAGTGAAGGTTAAAGCTTGTATGGCCGTGGGGGCCGTGAGCTGGTAGGGATTCTCCGTGTTCGGAGCACGGCAGCATGGGAGGAGGGGCCAACCGTCTCCTTCCGCCGCCTCTGTCTTCCCTGACCTGAATCAGGTTCCTTTTTACTGCTGGGGGACAGAGAGGTTCCCACTGTCAAATTCTCACAACCGTCAGCTCTGCCTCCCCGGTAATACTCCCCAGACGGTATGTCAGTCCAGTGTATTGTGAAATCTCATTAGTCTGTTTATTCAGATTTACGAAGACTTGGTCCAACACAGAAACTGTTTTCATATATAGAAAACTAGGATTGATCATAATCGAGCATTTAGGAGTCCATCGGCTGAAGAAATCTGACCTCGCGCAGTATTTCGACCCCAAAAACGCTATCCGCCGTTGTTCAGTGGGTCAGTGTTATAGGTTTGGGACTGTAAGATCTTGGGTTCATGTCCAATCCGTTATAAAAAAAAAAAAAAAAATCTTTGGGGCCTTTTGGGTTGGAGGGACCATCACCTGTTCAGAGAAGAGTGCATTCTGAAATCAGATTGGAAGATTTCATTCATTAGAACCACGCTGTCGAGTTTCATTGCTTTCTGGACGCGTCTTTGAGAGTATTGCTTACATTTCATGGCCTACACTGCCAATATCTGTATTTCTCGGTCCTGGTTGACGCCGAGATTTACCGCTAAAGAAAGCGTAGAGTACAGCCCTGACATGTAGTCTCAAACCAGAAGCGAACTCCGTGATATCATCTTCATTGTCCTCACCCTTTTTGAACTCTTTGACTGAAAAGGCTTCAAAGTTCTGAAACTCTCATATTCTGCTGCGATAGTTAGTTAGTCTCCGATTCGGTTTCATCGCTCTATCCATGCCTGCGATGCCTGAAGACCACAGTGTGTGTCCTTCATTTAACGTCTATCGTGGTATTAGACCACGGTGTCGGCAAGACCGTGGGTTGGATGGATTTGGTGGTGCCCCTCCTGGAGTTGGCCGCTCACGCCAGCTCCGCAACTTAGCGGTTATTGTCGGCAGAGGGAAGGTTTAGAAGACTGTGTCCTGCCTAGGTTGGATTAAACCAGACGCTGACACCTGCGATGTGATTCTGCAGCAGCGCAGTGTGTCTTCTCAGGTGAGTTCTCTCATGACTTCCTGAGACTGATTGTTCCTGTAGAATGTTAGTGCTGTGGCTGCAGGAGGCGGAGCCTGGCAGTGAACTGTAAACGAGGCCAGAATGAGCTGCCAGGGAATTATGCCAATCCTTCTTTCTTTCTTTCTTTCTGCGTACGCAGGCTGATACTCCTGCGGACACTGCTTGTATAGACAGGCAGTGGAGTTTTGTGTGTATAGCCGTTTTTCTATCCCGCCATTAAGGCAGCCATACTCCATCTTCGGGGAGGTGCATGCTGTATGTAACGTGTCATCCATACCAACGGCCAAACTGGCCTTCTCTCCCGAAAGTTGGTGATGGGATTTTACGTATGTGCAAGATGTGCATGCGTTCACATACGGAACCTCGGTTTACAGTCCATTCGAAGGACTGTATGGGGAATGGAGTCAGAACCAATGTTAACTCCGAGGCAAAAATCCCCCTGTACCGAAATTCCAACCCGAAACCCCAAGATCACGAGTCCGGCGCTCTACCAACTTGGCTATCCGGCCCCCGCATGACAACAACATTGGTACTGAGTCTACCGAAAAAGTCTTAATGGCGTCAGATCTCATCGGTCTCTCTATACAGACTTTGCCGTACACAAAATGCCTTGTATTCAAAGAACGGAGTAAAGTGCCAATTCGTGCGAAAGTACCGACGGTACGTGTGTCTGTGCTCGAAAGGTCTGATAGGTCTACCACACAGCTGGTCTCTGAATATAACACGGCATGTCATTTGTCTCTATTTGTTTTGTTTGGTTAGTTTTTTTGCAGTTTTTTTTTTTTACAATTTTAGACTGTGTATACCCAGACTATACATCAGAAAGCCTTCATCCGAAAGAAACAGAAAATTTCGCGAATCAGAGGCCGTACTTGGGCATCAGAAATATACACTCAGATAACTTTTTCTCCTATTTCATCTTCCATACCCAGTCCTTGGTATTATAGTCGTACGCCACTTATTCGGGCATCTCTATCCACATATGGAGCTGTAAATGTAAGTAAATATCGCCACGAGCTGATGCACCATGGGAGACACCACAAATTGCTGAGTCACTTTGGTGGGGTTCAGTGCTATTTGGATCTAGTCAATAACCCCCCACCCCTTCTGCTGACGACAACAGTTGTTTAGTCCTGAAGTCTGAATGCATTAATGCTTCTTCTTCTTCTTCTTCTTCTTTCTTCTTCTTCTTCTTCTTCTTCTGCGTACACAGGCTAATACTCCTGCAGACACTCCGTGTATGGACAGGCAAGGATTAATCCCGTCTGCCCAACAAAGGGAATGGTTCCAGCCAAGGACGTCACTGTGTCCGTCCAATCACAGTCCCCATGAATCAGCTGAGGTAGACGACTTTCATATGAAGTCATCTCAGGCGTGATCGTGGAGAATTTAAGAAATCGAATGTGAGGCCACCACGAGAGCAGGGCATAGAGCCACAAAATCTGTATGTATTTTTTTTTCAATGGTGACCGATGCGAACAAAAATGAAAATAATGCAATGGATTTGCGCTTTGGTCAGACAACAGGACATGTCTGTGCTTTACGGTTCATTCCCCCAGAAACATGTATCCTTGCACACTCAGAAGACCTTCTCAACTCAAACGATACGTTGGTCGAATGCAGCAAGACGCTTCATTGTCACAAAATGCATTGACCCAATGCGGCAAGACACTTCATTGGTTGGTTAGTTCAGATGATTGTGGCCTTCATCAAACACACAAACGATTCATCGTCGTTTGAGGAACCTGAAACGGGGCCATTTGTGCGCGATAATCAGTAGCATGTCTCTACTCAAATGCAATACGAAATAACATCAGTCTGTTTGCTTCAGATTGACAGGAATGTTGCCCAGTACAAAACACGCTCATCTGATGAGAGCATGACCTGGACCATCCGTGTCCGACAATCTACATCACATTTGTGCTCGACAGCCATTTCGTGCTTGTCAGCCAAATGTGCTCAAAGGTTCAGCCATCTCGTCGTTTGTCAGCCAAATGTGCTCAAAGGTTCAGCCATCAGTCGTTTGTCATGTGCAAAGTCGCCATTTTTGTCAGCCAAATGTGCTCAAAGGTTCAGCCATCACGTCGTTTGTCAAAGATGTGCTCAAAGAGCCATCACGTCGTTTGTCAGCCAATGTACTCATGGGTCAAACGAAATCACATGTGCCAAATCTTGAAATCTCCCCGCTGACGGGGGCTAAATATATCCACGATCGTCTTCATAATGAATAAAAGCAGAAAGCAGGGCTAGTCACACATGAGCTCTAATTTGTGAGTCTGCTCAAATTCAATATGAAATCTAACTGGCTTATTTCTCCAGGTTGACAGTTTAGAACTGTCCCTGTCTAAAAAGGAGATGGACCCAGCATGCCCGATAATGACGTCACGTGTCTGCTTCACAAGGGTGTAAATTCAGATCTCATTGCTTTTCTTCTTTTTTAGGTTGCCAGGGACTTTGTTTGGTCCTCTTCCCTCATCATCTACGAGGAGTCAGTTCTACTCGCACATCGATGTCGGGTGCCAGCTCAAAAAGGGTCCAACATTATGTGAGATGTCAGCCAACATAACACACAGGATCTTAAAGGTTTTTTTTTTTTTCAGATTGACAAAGGCTTTGCTCAATATAGAATCACTGTTATCTCCAAGGCACCAATTGTGCTGAGCATCGATGTCAAGTGCCAGCTCGAAAGGAGTCGACCCAAGATCACTGAAAATGTAACTTGAAATCTCATTGGCCTATTTGGTTCAGATTGACGAGGACTTCCCTCAGCTCAAAATCACCTCATCTACAAGGAGCCAGCCGTGTGCTAGCATCGATGTCGAGTGCCAGCTCAAAGTACCCCCATCACAAGATATGTCGACTGAATGTAAAATGACTTCTCATTGTTTCTATCAGGTTGATGAGCACAATGTTCAGTACAGTACTGCTCTCATCCACAAAGAACCGAACGTATACAAGCATCGATCACCAACCTGCTCACACGGTCCAACATCACGTGACATGTGAGGCTAAATGCAACATGAAATCTGATTGGTTTGTATTTTTCAGATGAATGATTTTGTCCAGACCAGGCCACCCCTCAGGAGCCAAGGGCTGGCCCAGTCATGCGCGAGCATTGATGCCACGCGTCTACTCAAAGAAGTTCAACATTACGTGATTTGTCACAGCCAGTGCATGCATTACGGAATCTCGCTGGTCCTTTTTTTTTTTCAGATTGACGGCAACTTCATTCAATACAGGAACGCCCTCATCTACAAGGAGCCAGGAGCTGGACCGATCGTACGTGAGCATCGGTGGCGAGTGGACCTGAAGTGCAACTTCCGACGTCAGATGCAGGTGTGTTTGTATTTGTGTGTGTGTGTGTGTGTGTGTGTGTGTGTGTGTGTGTGTGTGTGTGTGTTTTCTCAATTTAAACATCTTCTCGCTAAAAGTGATATCAGACGATGTGTTAATGGTGTATGTGGTATGCGAATGCGTGCTTATGAAAAGAACGGTGGAGGGATGGAGAAAAAAGTGTGTAGAACTTTGAATACTACTACGTATTAAAAAAAAATAAAAAAATAAAACCAATTAAAGGTAAATGCCAACTGGACTCTGTGTGTGTGTGTGTGTGTGTGTGTGTGTGTGTGTGTGTGTGTGTGTGTGTGTGTGTGTGTGTATTTTCATAATCACAGCAGATACCTCTGCGTGAATTCGAGCTGCTCTTCCGATGGAGAGTGTGTATACCTTAGTATAGCCCCTCATAAATTAACGTGAAATCCTTGTCTGCGTACGCTTTTGTTTACATGCCTAGACTGATTTTACCAAAGATGGAGAGGGGCTAGGATCTATATCTTCGTCTTTTGCCACTGGACGTCCATTGAAGGCATTCATCATTTCCTGTTGGTCACACTGGCTTTGAGCTTGCTTCCTGTTCACAGATTGGTTGTCTGTCTGTCAAACTTTCCAACTGATAACGTCAAACTATTAAGTTTGAAACATCATACACACATGGTGGTGGTTCACACGCAGGCAAAATCAACATGCAGACAGAAGGCTGATCTCGCCGAACAGCGACAAGAACATATTAGCATACGTGATAACCTCAGAGGGCACACCAGCTAACTGTATGATTTCATGGCCTGGAAGTGGTCAGTGACCTGGCGATCGAACGGCGGGGCCGACCCCGATGAAGGAGAACAGAAGGAAAACGAGGGGGGATACTCGCCCTCTTCCTTATACATCTTGTATTTTTACCTGCAGATCGTTACCCAAAACAATGCCGTGTGTGCAAAGAGCATTCCGACGCACTACAGATCTCAGTTTATCGTCTGAACAGAAAGAATTGTCCCGTCAGACCACCTCGTGGGCTTTACTGGAAAAGGGGGTGGGGGGGGGGGGGGGGGGGTGTGGACATATGTGGCATGCAGCACTTTAAACCACGAACCCAAGATTCTCTCGTCTGTTAGGCGAATACGTTATTCACAAGGACGCCATCCATCCGTGTGTTGGGTGGAGGGGTGGGGACGGGAGTGGGTGAGGAAGAGGGGAATGCATACATCCATCCACCCAAGGCGATTCGGCCGACGGGATACTATTCATCCTTTGAAGAGCGGGGTGTGCAATCCTGCAAGAATATGAAGCTAAATATAGGCTCCCCCCCCGAAGTCGGAATGTGGCTGCCCACATGGCAGGGTAATCAAAAAACGTCACGCACGTAATGTTCTCATCCCATTCGTACCATAGTGTTCAAGTACTTTGGCTGTTCGGATGATCCCTGAGTCTTTTAGCCAGGGTACGACAACAACAACAACAATAACATAAAGACGGGCACCGTGTTTGAGATGGCAGGGGGCGGGGTAGTGGTGAATGGGTGTATGGGAAGAGATACGGACAGGGAGAGGGTGGTGGAGAGGAGAGGACCCAGGGCGACATGGGAGGGAGGGTGGTGTTGACATTTTTTTTTTTTTTTTTTTTACATTTACGAAGCTGGGACTGTAGTCTAGCTTGTCAGACATTTTAGGTATCTTGTGAAAGGGTTCCTCATCTTCACTCAAGAGAGAAAGATTTTTTTTTTTTTTTTTTTTGAATGAAGTAAAATAGAATAGAGAATGCGCTGCATGCAAAAATCATGGAAATCTCGCTAGCACTGTTTAAGTTAAAACTAAATTTATTCGAGGTGTTTTGACTGCCATCGTTGTATTACTCTCCGTGGTCAAGTGCACATATTTAGATTTGTGCACATAACTGAATTTTTTTTCGTCAGCATTGTTTTGAATAATGTGTATATATTGATAAAATTTTGTGAAAATGTACCTTTTTTCCCGCCAGTTTCACATGCATCAACTTTTTTTTCTTGACCTTTTGATTAGTTCAGCACAATGTCAACTGAGGATCAGCCTTCTCATTCACGTGTGTGTGTGTGTGTGTGTGTGTGTGTGTGTGTGTGTGTGTGTGTGTATGTAAGTATGTGGGGGAGGGGGTATGTGTGTGTGCTATGCGTGCATGCACACTCGTGTGTGCGCGCGCGTGTGTGTGTGTGTGTGTGCGCGCGCGCGTGCGCGTGTGTGTATGTTGTATGTGGGCATGTGTTTTCTGTGTGTTTAGGTGTGAGTGCGTATTTCCATACATGCGTGTGCTGTGTTGTCTGTGTATAAGTGTGTGGGATTATGTGGGTGTCTCTGTGCACGCGTGTGTGTTGTGCTTGTATGCTTATGTATGCACGTGCGTGTGAGAGTTCTTGTGCCGGTGTCTGTATGGATTTTTGTGTGTGTGTGTGTGTGTGTGTGTGTGTGTGGATTTGTGTGTGTGTGTGTGTGTGTGTGTGTGTGTGTGTGTGTGTGTGTTTTCCTGAGTACATGCTTGTGCGCGCTAAGCCTGCCTCTGCGTATGCGTAAATACCTCTGTCAAACGTGTACCTGCACCTCTGTTCGTTTGGGATGCGGATGTGTTTTTTGTTTGTTTCTTCACTTTCTTTTTCTTTTTCTTTGTGGGGGGGTCGGGGGGAGGTTAACAACAGGTGGGGACGAACTATGAACTGAGGAAGCTGACGACCTACGAGGTACACCTGAAGAGTGACTACAGAGCAGAAATGCACCTGTACAACGATTCCAGCCTGCAGCACGAACTGGGCAGGAGCCACGAGGTAGGAAACCGACGGCAGCATCACAAATTCCGGCTGTAACCGTGTCCTAAGGGAGAGCACTCATTGCCCTCTGTAGAAACTGTGATTACGTGGAAACAGTCAAATGGCTGATGTCACCGGTTATCGTTAACTCGTTTTGTTGCTTAATTTTTTTTTTTTTTTTTTTTTTTTTTTTTTTTTTTTTTTAAGGGGTGGGCGTGGAGGAGGTCCGACATGTTGGTCAGACGTGAGCACCACCATGAAAACAGGTCAACAGAAGTCATTAGAGCGGTCATGTGTGCTGATACTGCAGTTGCTGTTACTGCTACTACTATAACCACTGCTGTTGCTGCTACTGCTACTACAACTACTGCTGCTGCTGCTACAATAACCACTGCTGCTGCTACTACTACTGCTGCTGTTACACTTACGACTACTTCTGTTGCTGCTGCTGCTATGGCAGTTTTTGCTGCTTCTACTACTACTATAATTACTGCTGTTAGATCTACTTCTCCGCCAGTACTTCTGCTGTTGCTTTTGTTACCACTACAGCTGCTGGCATCGCCACAACTGTTGTCGATATTGACAGTATTTCTGATACTACGGCTGTGGTTGCTGCAGTTACTGTTGCTGCCGCCAAAACGTAGACTACTGCTACGGCGGCGGGGGCAGTGGACTGCCATCGCCTGATTCAGCCGTTTTTGAAAAAACCGATGGACGTGGTTTTCACTCCTGCAGATCCGAGTGGGGCTGGCCGACGACCTGTACGTGAAGATAGACCTGAGGGGAGACTGGAACGTCAGCATGCATCTGCAGAACTGTGTGGCCAGGCCGCTTCCAGCCTCCCTCACCGCCTACACCCTCATCCAGAACGGGTCAGTGCGAGAGACAGGGAGGCGGCGGGGAGGGGGGGGAAAGGGGAGGAAGAAGATTTGGGAAGGGGGTGGTGGGGGTGGGGATGTTCTGACGTAGAGCAGGGAAAGAAGAGGAGGAGATGCGAAAAAAGACGCTTCTTGTGGAAACAAACAACAACAACAACAAAATATTCACATCCAATGTGCTTTTCCTTCCGTTCCCTGAGCCCGTCCGTTCGCCGTTGTCTCTGCTGCTATTATCGTCGCTTATTGTTATTGTTGCTGCTGTTACCGCTATAAACATCTTCTGCTGCTGCTGCTAATATATCAATTGCTTTTACTGCTGCTACTACTACTACTTCTACGACTTTGTCTTAGTAGTGATAGAAAAAAAAAGATTTGTAATGGAAATGACTGATGGCAGTGGTGAGGTTGTTCTTCGTTGCAGAATACCTTTGAAGAGGGAGTTATGCACAGAATTGTTTTCACTGTGAAAGGAAAGGTGAACCAGCATCATCGATCGGTTGGGAAGTTGGGGGGACACACGGGAGCAGGCCGTACAGAAGGATCAGGAAACGTGAAAGACTCAAACACAGATCATCGCGCTGTTCTGTATTCCAATATGGGCGAAATTTAGAAACGAAAACAGATATTAGGAATAACACACAAAAAAAAAAAACACAATGGGAAGCACAGAGCGTAAGATCATAACATGTGCACCGGATTGCATGTGTGCGCGCGTGCATGCGCGCGCGCGCGCGCGCGCGCGCGTGTGTGTGTGTGTGTGTGTGTGTGTGTGTGTGTGTGTAAGACACAGACAGACAGAGGGAGAGACAGACAGACGAGAGAGAGAGAGACAGGAGAGAGACAGACAGGCATAGAGAGGGAGAGGCAGACAGACACGACAGAGACAGAGAGGGAAAACAGACAGAGAGAGAGAGAAATGACAAACAGACAGACATAGGGTGAGACAGAGACTGAGAGACAGACAAACTGGGAGAGAGACTATTGGGCATTCATTGGATCTCCACCCACTCCTCTTTTCCCCAGCCGTGCGCCACAGAAGAGAGGTATTTGAAGCAGCGCAGACCTTCGCGTTGTCCATGGTTGACTTCGTCAGTCTGTCCGCCACAGGCACGTTAATTCCAGTGTGGGCCAGGGCTTCACAGTGAGACACAGGTCTTGAATAACGCGACGTCTTGTGGAGTCTTTCATCACGGCAAGGAGAGGTTCCATCTTGTCAGCATGCATTTTCATCAACACGCATCGGTCGATTTTCTGCCTGGTAGTCAAAGGAATGAAAAACAAACAGCACATGACAGTTTTGGAGCTGCTTGCATGAAATGTTATTGCAACAGTTCTTCGCACAAATAGGTAAGACCTTTCTCGTGCCTATGCCCGCTTTTTTTTAACTTTTTTTTGTTGCTTTGCACTGTTTGCGCAGGTACGTTCGCAAGTGAGGGTTATGAGGCAGTGTGTGACATTATAGTGCTTTGACATCTTATTAATGGGCATTATGTATTAATGTCTCACGATATGAAAAAAAAAAGTGTGACGAAACAAACTAAACCGTATCATATTTTAACTTTTTCATTGTTCTTGTTTTTTTCAGCTGTCCCACAGACTCGCAGACCTTCATCGTCTACGCTAAGCACAACTCCACAATGTTTCACTTCAAAGCGTTTTGAGTTCTACGAAGGCTCCAGCTCGG
>JADBJO010002946.1:157500-160000 GCA_016801955.1 Conus betulinus | reverse complement strand
CTATTTAATTAATGAGATACCAATGAGTGACCATCACTTTAACCCCATTCTAATCTACCGGCATAACGGTAAACTACTTTAACCTGGATTCATATCTGAACATTTAAAAAAAAAATAACCATTGAAATAATAAGAACATAAATCCAACAAGTAACTTTTTTTTTTATTATTAATGTAGTATGCTAATCTCTGCATGCATGGTCTATTTAATTAATGAGATACAATGAGTGACCATCACTTTAACCCCATTCTAATCTACCGGCATAATGGTAAACTACAGCTATAGAATTAGAAGCTGTGTGTGTGTGTGTGTGTGTGTGTGTGCTCACACAAAACCACAAACCACACACACATACACACGCACTTCTGCACACGCACACACACGTACATGCAGGCACACACACACACACACACACACACACGCACACACACACACACACACACACACACGTAGGCGCACACATACACACACAAGCGCGCACACACGCTTGCGCGCGTGCACACACACACATGTGCTCACGCACACACATGGGCCCGTGCCACACGCATGTGCCTACATTCACTACACACAACACACGCATTACCCCCCCCCCACCACCACCACCCCCACCCCAAAAAAAACAAAAAAAAAAACTCAATGTCTGACCAGTGCATTGGGCTAATGCGTAGGTCAGATATCCGCAAGGTCTGTAGCCACGTGCCTTGGGCTTCAATTCGTCAGGTTAGTTGGAAATGAAATGAGGCAGGGAACAGTAAACAATAAACCAAGTCATTACTATGAAGACAATTTAGTTTTTGGCCTGCGCTTGTTCCCCCAATTAGATGTTCGTCTTTGTTTTGTCTGACTTTATTCAGTTTAAAAGGCTGTGCCAGTCTTGAAAAAGTTACTCTGTGTTAGGTTTCCATGGGACATAGTACCCCACTTGTTTACTGTCATCTTAGTTGTTAATTCTTTATCCATCAGCTTAAAAATCATACATAGTAGCGTGGTCTCAAAACTTAGCGGATGTGGTGTAGCGTGTATGGACCAGTCCGCACACAGTGACGCCTCCCTCAAACAGAAACTGCTCTCTGTGTGTGTTAAACGGGGAAAGAAAAGGTAGGACTGCGACCTTTTTGTTCTCTGTTACGCTACTACTTTCACGGCCACCATTGACAGTCTCAAAATAACTACCTTCTCTGTCATTCGTCAGTCGTTCAAACAGCGCGACCTGCATAGGTGGATTCAGGTGGGTGACAGGAAAGGGCGACAATCTTAAAGCGTGCTGGTGGGAAGCAGCCGAGCGCTGGGCATTGAGCGGGATCGTTGAGAGTGGCGTATTATCCTAAGACAAAACATGAAATGGCTGCCGTCTTGACAGTGTGGATAGTTCTCGGATATTTAGTCATCAGCTGTGGCGGTACACCCACCAACATCTACGACGCCCTTACACCGTATGGCTGCGGCCAGGTAAGTTGAAAATCAATGCGGAACCGAGGCCTGTCAGTGGGGTTCAGGTTGTGTACAGGAAGTTGCGGCGGCCCGTATTGTCTGTTTTAAAACTGAACGTACGCGACAATGTAACCCAAACGGGCACAACCTCCCGTGTCAGTCTTTTGCACGCGATCGAGTCCGATCACTTCCGCAAATGCTCTCTCTCTCTCTCTCTCTCTCTCTCTCTCTCTCTCTCTCTCTTTCAGATCTGTATTTTTCCTGATCTTTTCAGATCGTTATCTTTCACTGCTATCATAATTATCTTTCATGGCTATGGTAATATTCCCACACACACACACACCTCCTCCCCTCTGGCTTGCTTAGTACACTCACTACGCACACAAACGAAACACACTCACCGTTACGTGAAACTAATTGAATACACTCACCGTTTCGTTACACAACCTTGAAATCTTTAAAACTGAATCAGCGTCAAACCGAGTCTGACAGAAAATAAGGCATAAAAAAACCAAACTGGTATTAATCAACAGAAACCAGTTTGAATATGCTGACTGAATGGATAAATTCATGATGGATAAAATTTAGAGTCTCTTCATATCACTAAAACACTACTGCAAGGTGATTCCATTGCTAGTCTCTGGAAGTCTCAGTCATAATCAAACAGGTTTCCTCAGACAAGTTGCCTTAAGTAGATTTTTAACACCACTACCGCAATCAGCAAAACATATTTATGTCTCTGACTCCCCAAAACAAAATGTGCTTGGGAGTGAATACAATGATCTTTTTCTGCTCAAATTCATGTGAATAAAAAGTGGAATTATGATCACCCAAACAGGTGTCAACATGTCGCATACAGATCTTCTGGTAAATTTGATGAGGATACTTTTCTAGCCAATAGTGGCCACTTTCTAGTCTTGAATGTACTTGTACTAAACCAGAAGGGCTAGAGTATGGCTATAAACGTTTGATTCTGCTCATGATAGACATGCACTGCACAAAACGTGTATAGAGTAGACATAACCCTGAATCAAAATAGATGACTGACATGTCATATAAGATCTGCAC
>JADBJO010002946.1:145000-152500 GCA_016801955.1 Conus betulinus | reverse complement strand
ATTGGTTGTAAACTGGAGTGACAGTCCATGCATTCACGGTGTTCACCCTCTCTCAAGCAGTGTCAGTTTGATGCCAGTGTCATTGCAGCCAAGATCCGTCTGGCAGCTACCTTGGACACAGAATTTTTACCACCTGCTTGCAGTGTAAAGGCTGTGTGAGAAGCTGGACAGAGAGAGAGAGAGAGAGAAAGTGTTGTTTAAACTGCAGTTCAAGTGAGTAAAAAAAGTTAAAGATGTGCTTGGACTGAAATATGTTACTGATTGCATTGATAAATTATATAGCAGACTTTATTTGAAAGGGAAAACTAATACAATGCACTGCTGCTAGAAATAGAAAAGCACTTCCTGAAACTTAAAGATATATCACTTTATTCATGTTTTGTCCTGTAGATTTTTTCAACTTTTCCCATCACCGGACTTCCTTTCTCTTTCCATGATTGACCAAAAATATTGCCTCCTTTTTTGTTTGCAGCTGTTGCAGAACTTTTAAAAACAAAACAAATAGAAAAAAAAAAGGAAAACAAATAGGCACCCAAAAACAAATTGAAATCAGGAAAAACATTTGTGTAAAAACAGAATTTAGAAATACAAGACAGTGTAATGCCTGCCTACCTTGCGCTGAAGAGAAAAGTGAAAAATTCATTAATTTTTTCATTGTTCTGTTTGTTTGTGTCTTGCCTGAAGAAGACCTGAGAGGTCAAAATATGTCGTGTTTTGTCTTGTGACTCGTTTGTCCATGTTTCTCTTGGCGGTTTGCTAACATTTAAGATTGGTTTAGATTTCCGCCTGCTGTCGTCTCACTTTGCTCTAGTCTGTAGTTGGGCACAAGCATTCATGTGCTTTTAGATGCATCCAAAATGGCAGGACAAATGGGAGGAGGGGAGATTAATTGTTTGTAAACACAGGAAGTTGGGAGGAAAGTTTTAAAAACTTGACTCATAACTTTCATGAAACGGCAAAAAAAAACAAAAAAAAAAAAAACAAAAAAAAAATAAATCTCTAAAGTAAGCCAATGCAGTGAAACATCACAGGGCAAGTACGCCAGTGATGTGAAACATCACAGAGCAAGTAGGCCAGTGATGTGAAGCATCGCAGAGCAAGTAGGCCAGTGATGTGAAACATCGCAGAGCAAGTAGGCCAGTGATGTGAAACATGACAAGCAAGTAGGCCAGTGATGTGAAACATCGCAGAGCAAGTAGGCCAGTGATGTGAAACATCGCAGAGCAAGTAGGCTGGTGATGTGAAACATGACAGAGCAAGTAGGCCGGTGATGTGAAACATCGCAGAGCAAGTAGGCCGGTGATGTGAAACATGACAGAGCAAGTAGGCCAATGATGTGAAACATCTCAGAGCAAGTAGGCCAATGATGTGAAACATCTCAGAGCAAGTAGGCCGGTGATGTGAAACATCGCAGAGCAAGTAGGCCGGCGATGTGAAGCATCACAGAGCAAGTAGGCCGGCGATGTGAAGCATCACAGAGCAAGTAGGCCAGTGATGTGAAACATCGCAAAGCAAGCAGGCCAGTGATGTGAAACATCGCAGAGCAAGTAGGCCAGTGATGTGAAACATCACAGAGCAAGTAGGCCAGTGGTGTGAAACATTGAAGAGCAAGTAGGCCAGTGATGTGAAACATCGAAGAGCAAGTAGGCCAGTGATGTGAACATCACAGAGCAAGTAGGCCAGTGATGTGAAACATCACAGAGCAAGTAGGCCAGTGATGTGAAACATCACAGAGCAAGTAGGCCAGTGTCATGAAACATCGAGAACAAGTAGGCCAGTGATGTGAAACATCACAGAGCAAGTAGGCCAGTGATGTGAAACATCACAGAGCAAGTAGGCCAGTGATGTGAAACATCGCAGAGCAAGTAGGCCAGTGATGTGAAACATCGCAGAGCAAGTAGGCCAGTGATGTGAAACATCGCAGAGCAAGTAGGCCAGTGATGTGAAACATCGAAGAGCAAGTAGGCCAGTGATGTGAAACATCACAGAGCAAGTAGGCCAGTGATGTGAAACATCACAGAGCAAGTAGGCCAGTGTCGTGAAACATCGAAGAGCAAGTAGGCCAGTGTCGTGAAACATCGAAGAGCAAGTAGGCCAGTGATGTGAAACATCACAGAGCAAGTAGGCCAGTGTCCAGTGTCGTGAAACATCGAAGAGCAAGTAGGCCAGTGATGTGAAACATCGCAGAGCAAGTAGGCCAGTGATGTGAAAAACATCGCAGAGCAAGTAGGCCAGTGATGTGAAACATCGCAGAGCAAGTAGGCCAGTGATGTGAAACATCGCAGAGCAAGTAGGCCAGTGATGTGAAACATCGCAGAGCAAGTAGGGCCAGTGTATTGCAGCTTCAAAGAACAAAACATTCCAGTGCAGTGACTGAAATATCAAAGAGGAGGTAAGCCAGTGAAGTTATTGTCCCTGATGCATATGGTGACATGTGATGATATATGTCTAGATCAGTGTAAATTTCTAAACTTCAAAAAGAAAAAAAGAAAAAACTTTACTGTTAGTCTTTTACAGGACAGAAGTGCATAATTCCTCACAGTCATCACACTAGTCAGTGTTTCAAAAGCAAGCGTACCTTTGAGACTGGGCAGCTAACCATCCTACCTTGCCCTCTGTGGCTCTGATCTTTGAAGCTATCCTCTGACCATGTTGCAAGTCTATCATCAGAAAGCTTTGAAATGGAAAGTATACAAGTGGCCGTGATTTGTGAAATCAGAAACTGGAAGTGGGGGCCGGAATAGCTCAGTTGGTACAGCGCCGGACTCGTGATCCTGGGCTTGCGGGTTCAAATTTCGGTACAGGGGGATTTTTCCCTCGGAGTTAACATTGGTTCTGACTCCATTCCCCATACGGTCCTTCGAATGAGACTGTAAACTGAGGTTCCATGTGTGAACGCACGCACAACATCTTGAACACGTGTAAAATCCTATCACCAACTTTTGAAGAGAAGGCCAGTTCAGCCGTTGGTATGGATGACACGTTACACATAGCATGCACCTTCCCCAAAGATGGAGTATGGCTGCCTTAATGGCGGGATAAAAAATGGTCATACACACAAAACTCCACTGCCTGTCTATACAGGCAGTGTCCACAGAAAGAAAAAAAAAAAAAAGGAAAAAGAAACTGGAAGTACTCTTTTGTAAAAGAGAAGTGAGAGGGTTGGTCCTAGGGAGGAATGAATAGTGGATGGGGTGTATCTTGTCGGATAGGATGCAAGGTTACCAGCAAATCCTGCTTTGTGACTTACATCAGACCTGTGCACTTATATACATTTGTTATAATTTTTACACCATTTTATGAAAAATGCACTGATTGGTGATTAAGGCATTGTAACGGAAATGGTATGGAGGGTAATATTATATTGATATCAGTTAATTTGTGAAAGTGAGTTTCTCTCTGTTTTTGTTTCTGTGTGGTTTCACAGTCAGCGTTTGTTTTAGATGATCATCAGATTTGCATTGATACTGACATAACCATGCTCAGATTCAAGTCATCTTCAGCTCTCATGGAAGGAACTTTTCAGAGTAAAGAAATTTTGCAAAATGCACCAGTTGTCAGGGAAACACTGTATTCTTAAGTAAGAAGACTCCCATTAGCTAATTTTGAGTTGACATGAACTCAGTGTGTATACATGTGTGAGTTCATGTGTGTGCATACATATGATTTGTAACATGAGTGACCTGTTCACGTATATTTTGCCTTTCTTGTTCCAGTTTTTGGCCATACTCAACAAATGCGGGTACTATGTCAGGAACCAGTATAAAGAAAACGTGCGGTGGACAGTGTTCGCACCCAATGATACAGCCTTTGACAACATGCCGCCCGCCAAACGCTCGGCTTTACTCAGCATGACTGAGGCAGAAAGTGAAGTCTTTATTATGTCATTCACATGTGAGTTTGCTCTTTGCTTCCTATTTCCTTTTCAACATAAGAGTATTGAAAAACATGATGAACATGTCCACACTACATTGGTAGTGATCTGAAATGATAAAAGTTAAAAGGGATTGCTGAAAGTTGATTCAAACATTCAAAACTACTTAATAAATTCATTCTGTATGTCTCTCTCTCTCTCTGTCTCTCCCTGTCTGTCTGTCTCTCCACCTACCCCCCTCCACCATTTTTTCTCTCCTTCTCTCTCACTCTGTCTCTCTAATGTTAGTGATGAATGTTTTTGTTTCAGTATCTTGTATCATCAGCGCAGAATAGAATATTTGTCTTACAGACATACAGGTGTATTCAGACAGCAGACACACATGTGCGCATGCACACACACAGACAGACAGACAGACACACACACACACACACACACACACACACACACACACACACACACACACACACTAACAGCAGCGCGCACATGTGCACACACACACACACACACACACACACACACACACACACACACACACACACACACACACACACACACTAACATTAACACACACACACACACACACACACACACACACACACACACTCTCTCTCTCTCTCTCTCTCACACTCTCTCTCTCTCTCTCTCTCTCTCTCTCTCTCTCTCTCTCTCTTAAACACACACACACACACACATTATGTACCATCAGCAAGTTAGACCAGAAGTGCTGATGTTGTCACAATGGTGTGACTAACAGAAGTGGCGGATGGGGATGAAGAAGCTGGGACAGATTGTGTACTATGAGATGCTGCAATGTTATTTGTGCCGGCATTTTTTTTTTCAGTGCCAAAAGAAGTGAGAACAACTTTTTACCCAGAGGCAGAGCCTCAACAGAGCCGATCTCCACGCACCACATACATCTTTCTGAAGAAGAGGGTGCGGAAAGCAGGGGTAAGTAATAAACGATTGTGAACAAAGAGTGTTATATACACACGTGCATCCAGATGGGCGTAGCCTAATCCATGGTCACAGGAGATGTATGGGAAAAGGAAATCAGAAGTAAGGCCACTGTGAGAATTATGTAAATATCACATTCAGAAGAAAAAAAAATGTGTGTGTGTGTGTGTGTGTGTGTGTGTGTGTGTGTGTGTGATTGATTTCATGGGGGTTTTTTTATTGAGAAAAAAACGGAAGAAAGAAGTGAGGCCTGCTTGAGATCAGGAATGAAGAGTCACAGGTTTGGCTGTGCCGACCAGTGGAATTTCACTTTGATCTGAGGCTGGGCTATGGGATTTTCCTTCTTTTTTAATTGAAAAAAAAAGGGAAGAAAGAAGTGAGGCCACCCTGAGATCTGGAATGAAGAGACAGATTTGGCTGTGCCGACCAGTGGAGTTTCACTTTGATCTGAGGCTGGGCTATGGGATTTTCCCTCCCACCTCCTGACTGCGACGTATGTTCTGTTTTTAGGTTGGGTATGTAGATTGTATAACTGGACTTATTTTCACTGCTCGCTCCTGTGATGGTGAAGACAAGTAGATGGTAGAAATAAATGGCGGCATCTTGACATACTAAATGCGGAGAGAACTGTGCTGACACAACCTGTACCCACGAAAGGGCTGAAAAACTGAAGAACAACACTCAAGATGTTTTTTTTTACTGTCAAATTTTCCTTGCAGAGGTAACTCCTGTATGAAGGGGGTGATTGTGATGGTCGAACATTTACTTCCATCTTTCCAGTCTCGTGTACCCAAATCAGGTTAGAGCTCACAGCACAGCTAGGCAGGTTTTAAAAAAAAAAGATTCAGTAAGGTGGGAAAAATGCCTTACTTTCGTTTTGTTTCACAGCATCAGCCAAGACTGACAGATACAAACACATGCAGCGTCGGTCGGAAAACTCTAGAATAAGTTTCGGAAAAAAATTCGTTCCGTGGATAATTTTCAAAGACCTGTTTACCCATACGATTTCACCATATTTAGTACACATGGATGGCAAAAATATGATGAACATGACGAATTGAAAAGACATGTGTGAGAAAAAGAAAATCTAAGACAAAGCTCTTGAGCAGTAATTGCACCTGCAAAGTGTAGCCATGGTGGTGTCTTGCTGTGCCAGTTTTGGTGCTTTTAACCAGAGGGCAACAGCTCTTGCTAAATCTTGCATAATGGCTGTGTCTGGGTTTGTTCTTGTTTGTTTTTTTTTAGAAAATATGGCGAGAAGTAGGAACAACAGAGGCAACTACAGCTTTTGAAATTTAAAACAAGAAAAGGTGGGATGGATGGCATGAAGTCATACCAAGGTATACTGATGAGTCAACTTTTAAAGTGATTAGTGGTGGAAGAACCTGTTTCTTCGGAAGTCGCTACAAGATCAGTATCCTTCTATCACTGCTGTGTGTGTTTGCATATGAAATTAAACACACACACACACACACATGCACACACACACACACACACACACACATACACACACATGCACATGCACACACACACATACGTTTTCAGAAAAATTTTAGAATGAAAGTAAATTTTAAGTCAGGCAGGGAACAGTAAACAGTAAATTATAAACAAGAAGGGTAACTCTTGCTCCCGTGATGAAATGAATATGCGCCCATAACTCAGACAAATGCTGTTGATGACACCGAATCACCTAGCAGATATGACGGTACAGAACACGCCGAACAAACAAGGAAACATCCCCTTAAAGAGGGTGTTCCAAGCTTGCCTAGATACCCCATACCGGACATGTCTACACATAAACAACAACTGGAAAAATGAACAAATACAAATTCACGTTTATTCAAAACTGGCACAGCTTTTTCAGTCTTGAATATAGTCAGACAAGTATATAGACAAACAGTCCATCTGGCTGCGCCAGTCTTTAATCAGTGTTGATCTGTATGTGTTCATTACTCCAGTTGTTGCTGCTGTGTATATAATCAAGAGTGAAAGGATGTGCCAGTCTTGAATAAATGTTGATTAATTTTGTATGCGTTCGTTTCTCCTGTTTTTGTTTCTGTGTTGTGTCCAGTGCAGGGTATATGGGCAAGCTTGGAACATCCTTTTAGGGCATGTTTCCTTGTTTGTTCCATGTGTTCTGTGCTGTCATATCTGCTGGGCAAATTCAGTGTCGTAACCAGCACTCGTTTGGAATTATAGGCGTATATTCATTTCACCACGGGAGCAAAAGTTATCCAACTTGTTTGTTATTTACTGTTTACTGTTGCCTACCTCATTTAAGATTTCGTGTAATTTCCATCAAATCGAGGTTACCTGTATTTGTTACTGTTCGTCCATGTACTTGTCTGACTGAATTCAAGATCAAAAAGGCTGTGCCAGTCTTGAATAAATGTTGATTTGTATGTGTTCATATCTCCAGTTGTTGCAGTGTAGATGTGTCCAGTACAGGGTATATGGATTAGCTTGTAACAGCCTATGTTGGGAACGTTTCTTTGTCCGTTCGGTGTGCTCTGTACTGTCATATCTGCTAATTAATTCTGTGTTGTAAGCAGCAGTCGTTTAGACTTGGGAGTTACGGGCGTATATTTATTTCACCATGAGAACAAGAGTTACCGTACTTGTTGTGATTTAAAAATTTGGAACACGAAACCCCACCGCTAACCTCCACT
>JADBJO010002946.1:45000-135000 GCA_016801955.1 Conus betulinus | reverse complement strand
AAAACTTTCGTTCCTGCAGCCCGGAAAATCGGTTCTCGCAATAAGCGCTTTGAACTTTGCGTGAGTTGAGTCGTCGGTACTCGTCATGACCGGGTCGCTCACGCAGCAGTATTTATGAATGGAATGGATGCCAGATGGCCCCTACAGCATGGAAAAATGGTTGCCGCTCTATTCTGGCCGGCTTGCTACTGCATACGTGGCAGTTCTCACTTTACACTTCTTTTTTTTTTCTCTAAATCCAAAAATGAAGGGAATACTCGTATTATGAGAATCTAACAACAAGACGAAGTAATGGTTCATAGAAAAGTAGGAATGAAAAGAGTTAAACAACACCCAGACACTGAACACCCATGACTGTTATGACATAATAATCATTACCACTTGCATGTTGCTATACAGTTTCATTCCTTTCCATAGTTTAAAGTACACGTTAATTTTGCTTTGACCTGGCTGCAAAAAAATTCTCATACAGACATTAATAATCTCCGACAGACTCCCAGAGTTCACTTTTGTTTTAAAGTTTCATTTAGAGAGGGTTGAATTCCTTACCATACTTTGCAGAAGAAGAGGTTTGTTCGCGTTCCATCCAAGCAGTTTCCTGAGTGGTCAGATTTTGTTGTATAATGCGATTTCAGCCTCTGTATTCCTGGAGTTTCCTTTCTCTCTCATTTCTCCCTTTTTTTGTGTGAGGGTTCTTTTTGTAATCTGATTGTTTTTTTTTCTTTTAAGGCCTTTCTTATGTACACATATACATGCTTTCAAGGTGGAAGACTTTCTGCTGACCTATAGGTGTCTTTGTATGAGGCTTCTGTAAAGTTCCAGAAAGGGAAAGAACCGAATCTTGACCAGCCGCCGTGGCAAAATGGTTAGCGTCGCGGACTCCCGGCTGGGAGGTTGTGGGTTCGAATCCCAACAGAGTCATGTGGGTTTTTCTGCCCCGACCGGCTCCTACCCAGAGTTGAGTTTGCTGTGGACTTATATGGGAAGACTGGGACCACACAGTCGAGTTTTATCCACTTAATGGATGCGTTTCTGAGAGTGTTGCTCAAATTTCCTGACCAACGCTGCAGGTGTCTGTATCGCTCGGGCCTGGCTGACGCCGGGATATATTATGAAAGGAAGCGTAGAGTACAGCCCTGTCATGTAGTCTCAGACGAAATGGAAATCCGTAGCATCATCTTCATCATCCCTCATTCTCATCGATCAGCATTTAAAAAAATGTCTCAAGTTTTGTGGCCCTTCATGCCCTACTCTCATGGTGACCTCAGTTTCGATGTCCTCTCCACGTTCTGTGGCTTGGTTTGGTTCCGTCGGGGTCACCTGTATCCGCGAGCCCATGGGGGCTGTCATTGGACGGACGTGGTGGCGCCCTCCGGAGGGAGAGCTCACTCACGCCAGCTCCGCGACTAAGCAATTATTGTCGTTGGTAGGGGGCTTAGTAGGTGGTGTCCTGCGTATGTTAGATCAGAACAGTCGCCACTGAACACCACCAAAGTGACTCGGCAGCAGTGCAGTGTCTCCTCCTCCGGGGGTTTGCCTCTTGACGACTTGACATGACTGCTCCCAGTGGATTGCCGGTGCCGGGGCTGCAGCAGGACCAGCCGGGCTGTGGCTGTGGACGGGGTGTCGGAATGAGCGGCGTGGGTGCACTGCCTCTGAGGTGGCGCAGAAGTTGGGACAGCAAAAAAAGATAAATAAATAAAAGAACCGAATCTTGATAGATGTACCTTGGTTAACTTCTCATTTGACCATGTTTGTGGACCATCAACACAACTGTGTGTGCTTAGCATCAGCTGGTCACTGGTTTTCATCTGCAGCAAAAGCCCTACATTGGGAATTGCCAAATTTGTTAATAAAATGGATTTTTTTTTTTTTTTTTTTTTTTTTTTTTGGGGTTTTTTTTTTTTGTTTTTGTTTTTTGCTGTCCAACCTCTGCGCCACCTCAGAGGCAGTGCACCCACGCCGCTCATTCCGACACCCCGTCCCACAGCCACAGCCCGGTCGGCGCAGCCCCGGCACCGGCAATCCACAGGGAGCAGTCAATGTCGAGTCATCAAGAGGCACCCACCGGAGGAGACACTGCACTGCTGCCGAGTCACTTCAGTGGTGTTCAGTGGCGCCTATTCTGATCTAACATATGCAGGACACCACCTACTAAGCCCCCTACTGACGACAGTAATTGCTTAGTCGCGGAGCCGGCGCGAGTGAGCTCTCCCTCCGGAGGGCGCCACCACGTCCGTCCAATGACAGCCCCCATGGACTCGCCGATACGGTGACCCCGACGGAACCAAACCAAGGCCACAGACATGGAGAGGACATCGAAATTGAGGTCACCATGAGAGTAGGGCATGAAGGGCCACAGAATTTGAGACTTTTTTTTTAATGCTGATCGATGAGAATGAGGATGATGAAGATGATGCTACGGATTTCCATTTCGGTCTGAGACTACATGACAGGGCTGTACTCTACGCTTCCTTTCATAATATATCCCGGCGTCAACCAGGCCCGAGAGATACAGGCACCTGCAGTTTGGTCAGGAAATTTGAGCAACACTCTCAGAAACGCATCCATTAAGTGGATGAAACTCGACTGTGTGGTCCCAGTCTTCCCAACTGAGCCCGCAGCAAACTCAACTCTGGGTAGGAGCCGGTCGGGGCAGAAACCCACATGACTTCTGATGGGATTCGAACCCACAACCTCCCAGCCGGGAGTCCGCGATGCTAACCACTTCGCCACGGCGGCTGGTATAAAATGGATTCTTATCTAAAAACTCAGGGAAGTGTTCATTACTCTAAAGCTCATTGTGGGCGGAAAATCATGGTAAAACAATTAGCAACTGAATGGGCATTTGGAGAACGCCAACATCAGCCACAGTCAAAATAATCTTGGATTCACCCTTTTAGTCGGTTCATGAATGAAAAAATATTATTTTTCATCACCTTCAGGAGAGGTTATAGGTGGTATCGCCTGAAGGACAAGCTTCTCATATTTACCTTTACCTATCCCTTGACATCGTCTGTTGTTGTTGGGGCACCCCTAATGATCTGGCAACCGCTCTCCTCCATCTGTCCCTGTCTTCCACCGCTCGCTGAGATTCCGCCAGGTTCATTCCAGTCCACTCTCGGATATTGTCCTCCCGCCTCTTCCTTTGTCTTCCTCTGTTGCGGCTTCCTCTGACTGTTCCTTGCAGGATTGCCTTTGCCAAGACAAAGACTTCCCATATACTTTTTTTAAAAATGAAATACAAAATGTCAACATTTATGCCACAAGAAGTTTAAATATTCCATCATAATAAAGGCATCAAAGATAGTTTCCAGTTTGTAACTAACTTCACGTTACCCTTGTTCAGCAGAAAATTTGTAATAATCACCAGTTAAGTGGACAGAACCTGGATTTGACAATTGATGTGGATCTGCGCCAAGGATCCATGCTGAAATTAATTTGCCTCATCTCTAGGCCACAGCCCATCTTTTGCCTGAGCTTTGTTAGAATTAGTGGAGTAGTTGTTTTTTGCCTGAGCTTTGTTAGAATTAGTGGAGTAGTAGTTTTTTTGCTTGAGCTTTGTTAGAATTAGTGGAGTAGTTGTTGTTTTTTTTTGCTTGAGCTTTGTTAGAATTAGTGGAGTAGTTGTTGTTTTTTGCTTGAGCTTTGTTAGAATTAGTGGAGTAGTTGTTGTTTTTTTTGCTTGAGCTTTGTTAGAATTAGTGGAGTAGTAGTTTTTTTTGCTTGAGCTTTGTTAGAATTAGGAGTAGTTTGTTTTTTTTGCTTGAGCTTTGTTAGAATTAGTGGAGTAGTTGTTGTTTTTTTTGCTTGAGCTTTGTTAGAATTAGTGGAGTAGTTGTTGTTTTTTGCTTGAGCTTTGTTAGAATTCGTGGAGTAGTTGTTGCTTTTTGCCTGAGCTTTGTTAGAATTAGTGGAGTAGTAGTTGTGTCATAAAATTTGTAAGAATCCTTCTGGGATCCAGTGTTTGATGCAGATCTGCACCAGAATCGAGTGGGATCATTTTCGGGTCAAAAATCATCTGAGGAAGTTTGGTAAAAACAGGTTCAGCATTGTTTGTATAATCCTGTTAACAAATGGGCATGGGTAGAAAGATAGGCTCCTTAATGGAGGTAATGATTATTGTTACCTTGAAATGATTTGAAAACAGTCATAATGACTGTCACAGTTGTGTCAGCTGTGAACATGATTTTTTTTTTTTCTGTCGTGCTGAGTGCTTCTTGTTTTTCTAGAATGACTCATTTTGCTTTTCTGCATTATTTCCATTTTATTATTTAAGATACAGATAAAATTGAACTGAGTTGAATTTTCATTGATTTTTTTTTCTCTTTGTTTTATGATATACATTTTTGCTAGAATTTCTGTTATTGATTTTCTTGTTTTCATGATTACTATTATGCATTTTTGTTCAATTACACAACATTATTTTGCTTACGTTTGTATGTGTTTTGCAGCACATTCAATGAGCTCTTGCAGCAGGCTCGCAACGAACTCAACCAGATCATCGTCAGCCCAAGTGGGGTCACTCTGTTCGTTCCTGTCAACGATGCCTTCACCAACCTCCCTGAGTTCTACAACCTGTACAGAAACCAGTCTTGATCAACAGGGTAAGTCCACGAATGTCTTTTAACTCTCTTGTCATCGAGCGCCTGCTAGCGCCTGGCCGGAAATCACACAGCCAAAACGCTGAGCACCCGCCAGCGCCCAGTAAAACACGTGGCAACAATGGGCGCCGCCATGTTTCTCGTAGAAAAGGAAGTCTCGCGAGAACATGACTTCCTTCTTCCTGTAGCCATTTACTTCCGTTTGCAAAAAAAACCGCGAGTCGATACGTGCCGTGGTTCTCGAGTTACGAATTTTTTAAGTTTTGAGGTCAAAATGCCGTTTTTCACCGTGGCTAACCTTGATTTCTGCCATTCTATAATGAGATTTAGTGATGGAGATACTGTGTTTTATAGGATTTACGGCATAAGACTTAGTGAAAGTGCTGGGTAATGAAGCTTAGAGTGACCTAGATTTTGACTGGAATGAAGTTCCAAGTATGATGACAACAATTCGGAAGAAAGTTCTGAAGAAGAGATTTTTTTTTTTTTTTTTCCCGAGTAAATGGCTCATGTGACATTCTTCAAACTTACGATATAGCAACATATATATTCGTAGGAATTTTAAAATTATTTATTTCATTTCGTTACTTCCTTTCTTCTCTTTTAAATTGATTTTTTATTGGGTAACCATGTTCAAATTACGGAGTTACTTACCTTGCCGACGGTTTTCGGTGTAACTAAGCTCAGATAAGTGCATACTGAGGGTTAATTGAAACGCATGTAAAGGGTTAGAACGTTCTGTTGTCGCGCTGGTGCAAGTGCGTTTGAATCACTCTTGGGAGCCAGGTATTTATTGATTAAAATCCCTCTTTGTCTACCCAGAAGTCAGTGTTGTGCCTGACTCGGCTCAGGGAAGGGCAAAGCAGTGAAAGGGGAGGGTTTTGCACTGCCTTCCGTAATGCCTTGCTCTTGACACGGTGAATCACTTAACAATTTCCCTGTACCTATGGGCATTTGCTGTGGCATTTTAACTCATACAAATACATGTTTACACAAGTGCAGGCATACCTACCATCCCTGACCATCCGGGTTTTGTCTGGGAAAGCTGATTTTAGAAGCCACTGTCCCGGAAATCGCGGATTTGCAACATGCGTCCCGGAAAAAAAAAAAAATCAGGTGCCCCCCAAAAAAATCGGGAGTTAAAAAGCCGATCTTATCGTGCTGCACAGAACTGAGCCAAGAATATTGTCTGCTAGAGTGAGCAGACGTAATACGCATGCACACACAAAAAAAAAAAAAAAAAACCTTGCTTTCACTTTCAAGTCAGAACATGGCGTCGAAGAGGAGACATGATGTCAACACAGAGTCGGATTCTGACTCTTCGGATGGGTCAGAAAGGATTGAAAAGAAGAAGAAAAAACGACTGTGAAGCGAGGTTGTGTCTTCAAAAAAGAATTCTCGGAAAAGTGGCCTTGTCTACAACAAGGGAGGAAAGGAGTTTCATCTATCTTGACACTGTTCTGTCCCTGATTTTACGGATTTGTCCCTGATTTCTGTCTGTATTGTCCCTGAAAGCAAATTTTGGGGTAGGCATGCCTGCAAGTGTGAATGTCAGAAGGAAAGAAATTTCCCTCAGATTAAAGAAAGGGGCAAGGGCAAGCGGGGGTGGGGGGGGGGGAGGGAACGCATGCATCAGTGTTTTGCCCTGAACAGGGATTACCACAGGAATGGGAGGAAGAAATGCAAGCACCGACCTCATATGCGTGTCTGGGGAAGCAAGCAGGTCTCTTCCAGTCCCTTCTTTGTTGAATGGTCTTCTTTTCTGTGCCCCGTACTGACTCATCATGTCTGCCCAGGTGGCAGTGACACATCAGTGACCCCCCTCCTCAGGCAGGGCAAACACACTCAACATGGCTCTCAACTCACTTATCCCAAAGTATGTTAGTGAACCAGGAATCAAGGAATGGTCTGTTGGAAAAGCCTACATCCACAGCAGTTGCTTTAAGATTTACATTAGCATTGGCCATTCTGGCAAAACTCAACATCATCTGTCATTGTTTGCTTTTGTTTTAGGTCCCCCCCCCCCCCCCCCCCCAATATGCAACATTTTCTTTAGGAAAGTACATTGGAAGCGTTTTTAGGGTAAATGAGTCTGAATTATTTTATACTTTGGTAGATGTATGCCTTTTCTCTCGCCGCAGGTAAACTACCCATAATCCCACTGCCTTTGTTTCCCTCCCTCTCCACTTTCTCACCCCCAAGTGTGAACAAGCACTGGCTGTTTTTTCCAACCTGCAGATCGTTGAGCTGAGTCTTTTGGAGCATGGCCAGGATATCCAGTGACCACTGTGAACGGAGACTATGAGTCCCGACAGTCGCTGACCACGCAATACTTCCGCCGCCCACTGCATATATACAGCCAAGGCAATGGTGAGATCTGAATGCTAGTATTATTATTATTGAAAGTACTTACACAGTGTCTATCCATGGCTAGAGACAAGCTCTATGTGCTTTACAATCTGTACTGTCATATATACAGTCGGCTGTCTGTCTGGGTATGGCCTATTGAAGAAGTCTTTGTGGTGTTTTTTATTGTATTGTTTATTAACTTTTTCACTCTTTTGTTTTCCAGTTTTCACAGAGGTTGCCTGCTGTGTGTATATGTGATATCCATACCAATGTGTATATGTGATATCCATACCAATGGCCAAACTGGCTTTCTTTTCCAAAAGTTGTTGATGGGATTTTATGTGTGTGCATGATCCGATGTGTGACATTCACACACAGTACCATGGTTTTCAACCTAATTTTAAGTTTTTTCACACACAATACCATGGTTTTCAGCCTTCTTGAAATTTTTTTAAGACACACTACCATGGTTTTCAGCCTTATTTTAAGTTTTCTTTAACACACAATATATATGGTTTTCAGCCTAATTTTTTTTTTTTTTTAAATACACAGTACCATGGTTTTCAGCCATATTTTAAGTTTTATAAAACACAGTACAGCTTTTCGGCCTTATTTTAATGTTTTTTTCAAACACAATACCATGGTTTTTCAGCCTTATCATAATGTATCTTAAATAAATGTCAGCGAACCGCCCAGAGAAACGTGGACAAACGAGTCACAAGACAAACCACAACGCGTTTCGACCTCTTAGGTCTTCTTCAGGTGCAACAAAAATGAAACAAATAACGAAAATGCACATAGCTTTGATTGCTTCTGTGTTCAGCGCAAGGAAGAAGGCAAAAATGCACTTAGCTTTGATCGCTTCTGTGTTCAGCGCAAGGAAGAAGGCGAAGAAGGCAAAGAAGAATGAACGTGTGACCCTCCGCCACAATCCCAGTCTTAGCTTGATTGGTTGCAGTATTTCAGATACACATGTATAAAATTTGTAGAATTGTCCAATGAATTTGATGAAAGTGGTAGAGGTGTAGAACAAAACCATTAAAGATGTGGGATCAAAGAATGAAAGAGAGATAGGACTAAAAGAAAAAGAGATTGGAAGAATTAAAGATCCAAGACAAAAGAAATAAAGAGCTCAGACAAAAAACAAACAAAAAAAAAAAGTTATGGCCACTTAAAGTTACTATGCTAATGGTCAATTTAAGAAAAAAAAAATCTGAAGTTTTTGCAGTCCTCACCTGTACATTTTTCTTAGGCGAAAAAGCAGAAAGAGCAGACAAAACAAAGTGTGAAGTAACGCAGTTTTAATGAATGACACAAAACAGGACAAGAAATTTTTGGCAATATGCCTTCCTCGGCATGCGCAATACTCCCCTTGTGAAGCCAAAGTGGTTAATGCAATTGAATAATGCCCTCTGAAACTTTGGAGAATTTTGATGAAAGAAAAAAAAAGTCAAAATGCCCCAGATTGACTGCACTAACTACTTCAGATTCTAGCAGCAAAATAACCCACACGAGTTAAGATTGATTTCCAATACTGAAAACATATGCCATTTATACTGAACACTTGTTGAAAACCTAAACAGACTGAATTTGAGGATTTTTCAGTCACGATAATGTTCTGTTAGTTACATGAAAGTCTTGAGTGTCAGATATTTCACCAATCACAGGTTCAGGAAATGAGAATTGTTTTCATTCTGACATCTTTTGTGTGTGGAAAGCAAACCTCTGATCTCTTTCAAAAGAATTCTTTTAGGAAGAAAGCTTCGTTGTTTTTGGTCCATAGCAAAAAAAAAATTGAATATAGTTAAACTGTCAGGTGTATCAGTTGTGTAGTTTTCCCATTGATTGAAGCTTGCATGGGCATAAAGAAAAATGAGAAAAGAAATCCTTGTCCTACTGAAATCATATCTTTGTTAGTATGTCACAGTTGGTTTTCAGGGTGCGAAAGTGTAAACTTCATTACATCCTTGTTGAGTTAAGCTTTACATGATCACAAAATTGTCCAGTCAGTGAAAGTATCAAGTCATACTATTTCCTGTGCATGCTTCAGTGCACCTCATTGTCTTTTCCTCCCCAAGAAACCTGGATAGAGTCCGGCTACGTCAAAGCCCGAGTGGTTCGTCCTGACGTCGGCGTAACCAATGGCTTTGTTCACTTCATCGACGCGATACCTGGAGCGCCCAACCGTGACGTGCCCAACACCATCTTCTGTGAAGACTGGCTCATGTGAGTGATGCGATACTACCACAGCAGTTCATAGGACTTCATTAAGTCTCCAGATACTGGGTGTTACATAGGAGGGAGTCCTCATGAGGATGTCGATGTCTGTGGTCACTCAGCCCACCTGGGTCTTTGACACCATGGCAGTAATGAATCCTGCACCAGAGGGCTGCACCCCTGACTGTAGTGGGCAGATAGTTTGTTTGCTGTGGAAAAGTGCTTCCCATTCCACTCAGTGCTGGTCCACCTCTTGTAATGGACCCAAACAAGAAAAGTGTACCAGAAAAGGGAAAAAAACAAAAAAAAAAAAAAACACAAGCGTGGGGTCTTAGATTGAAGGCAAGTCTGGCATCTTATAAAAAGTCATGATCAAGAGACAAGTCTAATGTCTAGTACCGAGGAAAAGAGAAAAATGATCCAGAAAAAAAAGCCATTCTGCACAGGGAGCCTTAATCAAGAGGTAAATGTTGGACAGGTGAAAAGGAACAAAAGGAAAGGTGCAAGATGAAGCTGGTCTTTGCATAGTTAGAGTCTTACTGGGGAAGTCAGTCTTGTACAGAAAAGTTTTCAAAGAGTGGGGAAAAGGTTTGCTGGCTAGAGCAGCGGCTTAAGAAATGTACTGGGGAGGGTTGAGAGTCGTCACTGTAATCTCATGTCTTTAGATTCATCATTTTCACCCAGGAAGAATTGCTGTTGCCATGTTATGATGCCTGGAGACTTTTCCTGTCATCCTCAGCCTGGTTGTCCATGGTAACTGTCATCTTGCGATGCGGCTGCTCCACCCTTAGATCCCTTCATTTCAGATCATGTTTCTCAAAGTGTTGCAGGCTACTTCCATACCATCGAATCAAAGTCTTTATCTCGTTAGTCTCTCTTCCTCTTTCTCCCCCCCCCCTCTCTCTCTCTCTCTCTCTCTCTCTCTCTCTCTCTGTCTCTCTCTCTCTCTCTCTCTCTCTCTCTCTCTCTCTCTCTCTCTCTCTCTCTCTCTCTGTCTCATACTTGTGTGCATGAACTGTCTCTTTGTGCATAGATTGTAGCTTTAGGATGCAATGACAATTGATCATATCGGTGTTGCAGCAAATCCTCTCTACAGCTGACCATGACAGGTCTGAACGATTACATGAGAGACACCAGACTGAGAAACCTTGCTCCATGCACGACCGGTGGTGGTGTGCGCTCCACCCCTGATGTGTACAGCAACAACTACTACGGACAGTCACGCTCAGAGGTAGGACCAGGGTAAGGTTTTGGGGTGGGAGGGGGGGAGGGGGGGGGGGGGGGGGGGGATGGGAGGTACCTGATGGGGAGATACTTGCATGTTGTCCTATTGGTCTTTCGTTGCAGATGCTGGTAGATGTCATCTTTTGGAGCAAAAACAGCTCACACCACAGTGTTGCAGGATGCTTGCCCTGCCTGAACCTGATTTCTACACACAAACCGTTTCAAAACTACCTTTTGCTCTTTGAGTAGTGTGTATAACTCAAAGCTGGTTTGTGTGTGTGTGTGTGTGTGTTGTACTGTTACAATTATTTTTTAACTATTACATCGAAACAAAAGTTGGGTATTGCATGTTCTTTTTTTTTTTTTACACACAGATTAAATCATCAGAAGGGTCAGCCAGTTCTAAATGCTTATCATTACATCTTCCAGCCAGCAGATACATGAATTTTGGTTTCCAGATTGAATAGATCAGTTCAAGATACAAACTAGCCAGAGCCTTGCACTTAACTCTAACCCTCTTTTTCCTGACGTTCAGTGCATGAAACGCTCTCTAAATCCTATGGAAAGGGAAGCAACTCCATAACAACGATAGGGTAGCATCACACAAAAATTTTGAAAATATATACCCAAGCAATATTTCACTTCTTTCTTATTTATATGTGTTATTGAGATGTCTGTCTATACTTTAAAACAATTATTTCAGTATTGTGGAGATACATGACTTAAAAAAAAAAAAATCAAACTCCCCTGAATCGCCAAGCAGATCATCATCTCTTCGTCACTTGAGACATCTGGGGTACTAGCCTAGCTGACATATCGATGTTGACGAAGTCGATATCTAGGTCACTCTCATTACTCTTCACTAAGGCAAGTCTGTGATGTCCTAGCCTTCAAAAACTGAGTCTTCGTTGCTGAACTCGTTCAACATTCGCCATACATCATCCGCCGCCATATTGAAATCTTGCTCGCTTGCTAGGTCAACTTGAAAAATTTGTAATTCACAGAGAAATACGCACTTTGCCACCATGAAATGGAGTCAAATGGAAGTAGAATTTGTACTGAAAGTGAGGCTAAACCGGTCATGTGACTGCCGTGTGATGTAAACAAAATGGATGCACCCAGAGCGACCACATGGAATCTGAATGCTCCCATATGCTCATCGATTTCGTACTGTGTTTTTTCTTGAATGCTCCAGAACGTTCACCGCAAAAGAGGATTAAGTATCTCCCAGTTTAGTGATTGGAGGTATGACATGTTAACTTTTCAATATTTTCTTTTTCTTGTGATTTATGTGGAATACATTACATAAAAGGAAAAAAAAAAAGAAACGAACCCAACAGTCTGATGATTATTGGATTGCATATTGCCTAAATGAAAAGTGGGGACAATTATATTTGAATTTTCATTGAATCATGTTCTTGTGATTTGTGTTAAATATGTCATTTCAAGAGGAAAAAAAACGATTGGCCAGTATTATAATCGACCACTGTATTATCTGAATAGAACTGAAGGATGTTACTCATGAATTGTGAAGTATTGATGTGTAACATTACTTTCAGATGTGGTTCAGTATTGGTAGGTCTGCTTTGATACATACAGCCTTGTCATAGCCACAGACAGTTACTGTTAGCAACAGCTGTGTACATTGTAAGGGTAAGCCAGAATGAGGAAACTGCATGAGAGTAATTGCCCTTAAGGGAAGCTGGGTTTTCTTTCAGTTCTCCTGTTATCCAAGATTAGTGAAATCATTGCCTATGTTGCTTTTAAATGGAGGAAATAAGATGTACTGTTGTTGAATTATAGAATGTTAGTAATGGTTAGTCAACAACAATTTCAAATTTTTAGTAATTTCAAGTGCAAAAAAAAAATGCAAAAAACCAAAAAATGGTATGTTATTTTTAGTCTCAACATAAAAAAGAAAGCATGCCATTAAACTCTGCATAAAGAGGAAGAATAATACTCCACACCAAAATGAAGACCAGAAAGTATGTAATATTCAATAAAAAAAAAAAAATGAAAAAAAGCCATAAAATCCAACAACAGAAGAAGAGCTGGAAGTAGTCCACAGGTTGAAAATCATCCCTGATCACCAGCACTCCTGAAACAACATTCAGAGGAATGATTATTAATATGACTAATGAGGTGATGCAGAAAAGAAATCACACACACACACACACACACACACACACACACACACACACACACACACACACACACTTTCTTATGCCCCACTGGTACACACATGAAAGAAAGAAAAAGGGAACACACACACACATACACACACACACGCACACACACACACACACACACACACACACACACACACACACACATCCCTTTCACTCTGACTGTTGACAACAATAATTTTTTTTAATGAAAACAATGGCTTTCAATGCCTGTTGGTCTCTAGACCTGGGGAGCAATTCTCTCAGAACTTATGAGTCCAGCTGGTCATATGATTCTCACTCAAACTCATCTCTGCAGCACACCTCTGACATGTGTCAGTCATCCATGCCCCTTTCGACCTAGATCAGTTGGAAACCAGCTGGGCATACAATTCATTATCTCTTAGTTTGTCCCCTGTGAAATCACTCACTCACTCAGCTTTCAGTTCAGTCTCTGCTAGTTGACCCAGAGCCAAAAACACAATGCCTACACAGGCCACTCTGCTTAGTCCTACCGCTTGGTATGCGTCCAGTAGTGTCAGCCTCTCTTTGTGGTATTTCGGTAAAAGCTCTCACTATCCTGTGTTTCCTGGTCACAATCTGGGTGTTCTTCATTTGAATCAGGGTCAACAGACCGTATATTCAATATTTCCAGCACCTGATCTGTGGTAAATATACGGCGAGGCTGAGTACCTGAAGTGCTTGATTGTGACGTCATAGTGAACGGAAAAACAGTCAGTATAAATCGATAAAAACCACTTAACTGAACAGCACCCAGATGAAGCAAATGGCTGTGAGCACAGGTCAGAGAATCCCCCAACTATGATGTTTATTGCTGGCTTTCTGTCTCATCAGACTGTGGTTGTGAGTATCGGGAGTTAGGTAACCCCAGTGGTCACATTTCGGCGAAGTCGGTGGTTGAGCCACATGGTCGCAGAAATGCACCGTCGGCAGTGTAAGGGTTAAAAGTCTCGTTGTAAGGGTTTAAAGTCTCGTGACTCGTTTGTCCACGTTTCTCTGGGCGGTTCGCTGACATTTATTTAAGATTTGTTTAGATTTCCGCCTGCAGTCATTTCACTTTGCAACTAAATCGGAATAAAGTCAATAAAACACTGAACTGAATAGTGTTCTGACAAAGAAAATGGCTGTGAGCATGGGCCAGACCATACCCAAACTATGACATTTATTGCTGGCTTTTTATCTCATGAACTTGGATCATGAGAGTATCGGGAGTTAGGTCACACTACTTTGTCGCCAAATGGCGACGTCGGCGCTCAGCCCCGTCGTCACCAAAAGGTGACTTGGGCAGCGGAAGGGTTAAGGAAGACACCTGCTTGTCCAAACCCTGAGAAACTGAGTGTCAGCTTTGCAGGGATGCTAGGGGCTCTTTGGGTTCAAACTGCTCCCATTCCCTCTGGATGTTTTGTACCAGTAACTTTCTCTTTTTCTGCGACTCCCTCTGATTCTGTTTATGGTGGTGGTGTCTTTCAATACTGGCGTTTAGATTTGTTCTGCCTTCAGGGGCAGTTCGCCTGTTTTTGTTCCCAGATGGACACTTTTACACTTTTTTTTTTTCTGGTCACATTTGTGACAACCCAGCTTTTTATGAGTGGTGGTGGTGTTGCTACCAGGAGAGAGAATCATACACATTGTCCAGACTGGACACTTGCTCTCCGTTCTGCAGTGTTATGTATTTTTTTTTTGTGTTTTGAGTGTTTTTTTTTTTTTTTTTGTGTGTGTATTAATCTGTGACCAATAAATAAAGCAGAATGGCTGATACTATCAGCGCAGCCTTGTTGTATCCCCCATGATGGTGTCAGTAAGTACAGTTACCATGCCATTGCTTTTATATCATTTTTGTTTTTTGGGCACCTTTTTTAGGATATAACTCTTTCTGGAATGTGGCCTGTCCCCCCAGAGATTTGTCGGCCGTGACAGGGGTCCAGAATGGTGGGCTGGAGCATAATAATGAAAACTGTCGTGACTGTCAGCGTTTTAGATGCTGTAGAAAAGAGGGATGATAGTCTTCTGATGACAGCTTTCAGTGATATTTGAGGTGTCCGTTCTGGTCACAACAGGAAAAAAAATCTTTGAAAACGAAAACAGCACTGCGCATGAGGTATGCTTGCTGGTTAATTGTGACCTTGGTGCTAATCACTGTTCTCTTTTCTTTTTTTTTTTTCTTTTTTTTTTTTCCTCATACATTTTATTCAGGTAACAAAAGAGGTACATATGCGCAGAAAGAGGACAGTGCGCAGAGATTTTCATACATACATTGAACTAATGATGCATGAATATTTCTTACTACTGTGAAAAGTGGAACAAAAGGTAATAGTAAAGTACACTTTCACAAAGACTCATATGAACATATCTATCTATACATGTACTCATATTCATATGTAAACACACACACACACACACACACACACACACACACACACACACACAATATTACATTATTATACAGAGTGAGAATGAGCCTGAATCAATGCAGCATGAAACAAACTGGTCTAACCTGGTGTTACCATGGTTGCATTCATAAAAGATGCACACTCAGAGTGTCGTATCTGCATACAAGCCTAAGCTGTTCTCTTTCTTTCAACTGTCTGTAAAATGACCTTGTGCATTGTATACGTGTGTGTGTGTGTGTGTGTGTGTGTGTGTGTGTGTGTTTACAGTCTTCAGGGAGGACGTCAGTTTGTCGAGGCGATTGTTACTTCACGGTCTTCATCCCCAATGGCACCGCTATTGATTTTTTTGAAAACATGGCAGGTGGCAAATACATCCAGAACAATGTCGACCGCTGGCGATACGTAAGTTGTGTGCATATCATGAAGGATAGGTGGAAACTTGGCCTTACCGGCTACTGTTGTGGATCGCAAGTGGCGCTCTTTTTCAGTCTTATGATGTGTTAGTGCATGTGTATGAATATATGTGTGTGCATGCGCATTTGTTTATTTGAGCTCTCCCATGTGAAAAGATTAAAAAGATTTAGCAACTATAAACAGTTTACTATGGTGGTTTGGTTTGGTTTTGGTCGAAGACAAAGTATTGTGTCTTCTGTCATGTTCAGTATGACTGTTTTGAACATAATTTTGGGTTGGAAATCCCGGGATAAGATGCCTCTGCTGTGTGTGCAGCTGGTGCTGGTTTAATTTTGTGGAGAAAACTGTTTACCGCTGCTAAATCTTTTTAATCTTTTCATATGGGAGCGCTCAAATAAACAAATGCGCATGTGCACACATATTCATATGCATGCACGAGCACACATCATCATAAGACTGAAGGAACACCACATGCGATCCACAACATTTGACGCAAACATCTCATCAGTGACTATGATAATAACAAACCACCATAGAAAACTGTTTACCGTTGCTAAATCTTTTTAATCTTTTCACGTGGGAGAGCTCTAATAAACAAATGCGCACACATATATTCATACGCATGCACAAGCGCACATCATAAGACTGAAGGAGCGCCACACGCGATCCGCAACATTTGGCGCAAACATCTCATTAGTGACTATGATAATAACAAACCACCATAGAAAACTGTTTACCATTGCTAAATCTTTTTAATCTTTTCACATGGGAGAGCTCGAATAAACAAATGCGCATGCGCACGCATATATTCATACGCATGCACGAGCACACATCATAAGACTGAAGGAGCGCCACACGCGATCCGCAGCAGCTACCACACCTGTCATGCTATGGCAAAATCTCTTCAGTGTGCATTTGCATAGTAAATATTCAAAGGCTAGGGATATGTGAATTTGTGTGTGTTTGTGTGTGTGTGTGTGTGCGCGCAATAATAGCTGAAAATGTTTTTCCGTGATGAGCCGTTGTATGTTGGTCATGCTTCAGCAACAACGATGTTTCGCTCAGATTTGTTAGGGAAATATATACGCATATGTGAGAGAAAGAGAAAGACAGAGAACGTATGTATGTGAATGAGCGTGAGAGAGAGAGAAGTATGCACATGTTTGTGTTTTTTGTTGTGTTCTGTAGGGTCAGGAGAACTCTCTCTCTAGACCCATCCACCCCCACCACCGCCCCTCCTCTCTCTCTCTCTCTCTCTCTCTCTCTCTCTCTCTTCTCTCTCTCTCTCTGTCTCTCTCTGTCTCCCCCTCTCTCTCTCTCTCTCTCTCTCTCTCTCCCCCCCCCCCCCCCCTCTCTCTCTCTCTCTCTCATACGTAACTTGTTATATGCTGACCATCACCTGGGTATGATTAACGTTTTAGTCGTACAATAGAAATTTTAGTGATAAAGATGCCTTGTCCATACTTGGTGCAGAGCCGTGCCATAGTATCAGGATCATTGTAGAAATTAAATTGGTGAGCCAAGCAGTCCAGTTGTGGGCAGAAACTTGAGATCTGTTTGCTAGTCTTTGGACAGTTATTTTGTAAAACTACTCCTAAAAGTAAAAAAATTTTTTTGACTCATACTTCTGTGTCCAAACAAATGTCAGAACAACATAAATGACATTGGGAAACATGCCCACTCTGAACAAAGAAGTCAGTGGTCCCACATAATTCCTATGCAAAGCCCTGAACATATCGGCAACAAACGGTCAAAAGGCTCTAATATATATAATAAATACTTATATAGCGCCTGTTCTCAGCTAGACGCCAAGCTCTAAGCGCTTTATAATCCACACTCGTTTACACAACGGGCTGCCAACCTGGGTAGTGCCGACTGAAGAGCTGCCAGCGGGCGCTTCATTCAGCCATTTCCCATGTCATCCAGTCAATATATTCACTTAATTTCCTTACTTCCTTTCATTCTTTCCATTTCTCACGCAGGGTGCATGCTATGTGTAACGTGTCATCCATACCAACGGCCAAACTGGCCTACTCTTCCGAAAGTTGGTGATGGGATTTTACGTGTGTGCAAGATGTTATGTGTGAGTTCATACACGGAATTTCGGTTTATAGTCTCATTCAAAGACTGTATGGGAAATGGAGTCAGAATCAATGTGAAAAATCCCCCTGTACCGAAACGGCCTGGCGGAGATTCGAACCAGCAATCCCAGGATCACGAGTCAGCACTCTACCAACTGAGCTATTCTGGCTCTAGACTGAGGTTTGTCTCCCCATACCAGACCAGGAGGTGCATGGATATGTCCCCTATACTTCCTCCCTCCTGCAGGTAAACATGACTTAATGACAGAGCAATCAAGCAATAAACAAGTGTTGATGAATGAATACACATCAAAGAATGAAAATACTAACAAGTTCAAGAAAAAAGAAAGAGACCCCAGAAAACATGACAAATAGGAGAGAACGTTGAAGCAGACGTACCTATCATCCTGGTACTGTTGTATTTTTTTACTAAAAAGTGTGAAAATCTGAACTGTTATGGTCGTGGATCGGTTGTTCCTGAGGAAAAAAAAACAAAAAAAACAAAAAAAACAAGTGTGGTGCACCTTTTTTCACAGGTGGACAAACCTGATGGCAGAAGGGAAGTCATTATTCAAACACTGTCTACATGGATGTAAGCCAGTAACCAGCTGTGGAAGCAGTTAGGTTGAGCTGAAGTTAAGAAAACTGTAGGAAGTGAATCAGAATGTGTGTGTGAGACTGATGAAGAAGATAGACGGGAAATCCAGCTGGGAACAAGACCAGCACCATCAACCAGCCACTGTGGCGAAGTGGTTAGCGTTGCGGACTCCTGGCTGGAAGGACGTGGGTTTGAATCCCATCAGAGTTATGTGGGTTTTTCTGCCCCGACCAGCTCCTACTCAGAATTGAGTTTGCTGCGGACTCAGTTGGGAAAGACTGGGACCACACAGTCGAGTTTCATCCACTTAATGGATGCGTTTCTGTGAGTGTTGCTCAAATTTCCTGACCAACACTGCAGATGCCTGTATCTCTCGGGCCTGGTTGACACCGGGATATATTATGAAAGGAAGCGTAGAGTACAGCCCTGTCATGTAGTCTCAGACCAAAATGGAATCCGTAGCATCATCTTAATCATCCTCATTCTCATCAATCAGCACAAAAAAAAAGTGTCTCAAATTCTGTGGCCCTTCATGCCCTGCTTTCATGGTGACCTCAGTTTTGATGTTCTCCACGTCTGTGGCCTTGGTTTGGTTCCATCGGGGTCACTGGTATCGGCGAGTCCATGGGGGCTGTCGTTGGACGGACGTGGTGGCGCCTTCTGGAGGGAGAGCTCACTCACGCCGGCTCTGCGACTAAGTAGTTATTGTCGTCAGTGGGGAGCTTAGTAGGTGGTGTCCTGCGTATGTTAAATCAGAACAGGCGCCACTGAACACCACCGAAGTGACTCGGCAGCAGCGCAGTGTCTCCTTCGGTGGGTGCCTCTTGACAACTTGACATTGACTGCTCCCTGTGGATTGCCAGTGGCAGGGCTGCGGCAGTACCAACGGGGGCTGTGGCTGTGAATGGGGTGTCGGAATGAACCGTGTGAGTGCACTGCCTCTGAGATGGCGCAGAGGTTGGGACAGATAAAAAAAAAAAAGTCAGCACCATCAGATCTTCAGAAAATAATGTGATGGCTGGCAGCCATGTTCACAACAAGGACGGACGCTAAACAGGTAGAAAACTTTGGTTTGTGCACTGTCTGCTCGGGTGTATTGTCTATCAGCATGGTGGATTGTGCACCATCTGCTAGGGCGCATTGTCTACCAGCACGGTGGATTGTGCACCATCTGCGAGGGCACATTGTCTATCAGCACAGTGAATGTGTGCACCATCTGCGAGGGCACATTGTCTATCAGCATGGTGGTCAAGATGAAGTAAATCTGCTGAGCAACATACCTCATTGTGGAAGATAACCATGTTCTATGACTATAGATTCCATTTTCAACTTTTTTTTTTTGTTTTATCTATTTATTTGTTCATTTTGTGATTGACAGGTGCTTGCGCGTCACATCACCCGTGATGTGATCTATCTGGATCAGACTGCGATCGGACAGGAAAAAAGCTTCAGGGCTTTGAATGGAAATGAAGTTCGATATCGCAGAGCCACAGCAAGATGTGAGTGAGAATCTCCTGTCTGCTCCTTTTTTTCTTTAGACTCTTCATTCCCTGCGCAGATCCTCTAACCTGTGCATTTTTGGCAGCTTTTGGTTTCCTTAAAGTGCTTTCATTCTGCTGTTCCACTTACCTCAGAAAATTTTTGTAGGAGACGAATGTTAAAAAAAAAAATGATGGATTTTATTCACACTGATCTATGGACGGACGGACGGACGGACGATTCGTATGTCCTGTGACTGATATTTGACTGCCAGTCAGAAACTTTCCTTCTTCAGCAGGAAGCTGAAATGTATTGTCCTTAAGATGGAAACAAAAAATGAATCAAACAACCATTTCATGAGAAGGAAATGTGTGGGTTTTTATTCATGAAGAGAACATGTGTGTTAAGTCTGACTGACTTACAGTGTGCCTGCTTGGTATAAAAAAAACATGTCACACAAAATCTGTGCAGCACTGTGAAATCATCAAGTCAGAGATCTGTTGACAAGTTTGGTGTATGTGTGTGTGTGTGTATGTGCTCTGTGTATGTGTGTGTGTGTGGAGGGGGAACTGTGTGTGTGTGCTGTGTGTATGTGTGTTTATTTCACATTCTGTCGAAAGGCCACTTCAGAATGGTAATTGGCTAGAACACCAAGGCTACATCAAAATGTTGTTATGCTCAGCATAGTTATGCGGGGATTGTCTTCAGTTGTGACAAGCTCCTAGCATAACATTATCTGTTTCCGAAATCCTCCGAAGTTGGAGTGTGGCTGCCCACGTGGCGGGGTAAATCAAAAACGTTTACACACGTAATGTTCTCACCCCAGCTGATGGATCTGAACCATAGTGTTCAAGTACTTCAGCTGTTTGGAAGATCCCCCGAGTCTTTTAGCCAGGGTACGACGACAACAACAACAACAGGATGGTCAGAGTGGAGACAGAGGTTTCTAAATTTCTGAAGGACTTGTCCTGAGTGCTGCAGTTTCTGAAGGACTTGTCCTGAGTGCTGCAGTTTCTGAAGGACTTGTCCTGAGTGCTGCAGTTTCTGAAGGACTTGTCCTGAGTGCTGCAGTTTCTGAAGGACTTGTCCTGAGTGCTGCAGTTTCTGAAGGACTTACCCTGAGTGCTGCAGTTTCTGAAGGTCTTGTCCTGAGTGCTGCAGTTTCTGAAGGTCTTGCCTGAGTGCTGCAGTTTCTGAAGGACTTGAGTGCCCTGAGTGCTGCAGTTTCTGAAGGACTTACCATGAGTGCTGCAGTTTCTGAAGGACTTGTCCTGAGTGCCGCAGTTTCTGAAGGACTTAACCAGAGTGCTGCAGTTTCTGAAGGACGTATCCTGAGTGCTGCAGTTTCTGAAGGACTTGTCCTGAGTGCTGCAGTTTCTGAAGGACTTACCCTGAGTGCTGCAGTTTCTGAAGGACTTACCCTGAGTGCTGCAGTTTCTGAAGGACTTGTCCTGAGTGCTGCAGTTTCTGAGGGACTTGTCCTGAGTGCTGCAGTTTCTGAAGGACTTACCTTGAGTGCTGCAGTTTCTGAAGGACGTATCCTGAGTGCTGCAGTTTCTGAAGGACTTGTCCTGAGTGCTGCAGTTTCTGAAGGACTTACCCTGAGTGCTGCAGTTTCTGAAGGACTTGCCCTGAGTGCTGCAGTTTCTGAAGGACTTGTCCTGAGTGCTGCAGTTTCTGAAGGACTTACCTTGAGTGCTGCAGTTTCTGAAGGACTTGTCCTGAGTGCTGCAGTTTCTGAAGGACTTACCTTGAGTGCTGCAGTTTCTGAAGGACTTAACCTGTGTGCTGCAGTTTCTGAAGGACTTACCCTGAGTGCTGCAGTTTCTGAAGGACTTGTAATGAGTGCTGCAGTTTCTGAAGGACTTGCCCTGAGCGCTGCAGTTTCTGAAGGACTTGCCCTGAGTGCTGCAGTTTCTGAAGGACTTGCCCTGAGTGCTGCAGTTTCTGAAGGACTTACCCTGAGTGCTGCAGTTTCTGAAGGACTTGTCCTGAGTGCTGCAGTTTCTGAAGGACTTGTCCTGAGTGCTGCAGTTTCTGAAGGACTTACCCTGAGTGCTGCCGTTTCTGAAGGACTTACCCTGAGTGCTGCAGTTTCTGAAGGACTTGTCCTGAGTGCTGCAGTTTCTGAAGGACTTACCCTGAGTGCTGCAGTTTCTGAAGGACTTAACCTGAGTGCTGCAGTTTCTGAAGGACTTACCCTGAGTGCTGCAGTTTCTGAAGGACTTGCCCTGAGTGATGCAGTTTCTGAAGGACTTGTCCTGAGTGCTGCAGTTTCTGAAGGACTTGTCCTGAGTGCTGCAGTTTCTGAAGGACTTACCCTGAGTGCTGCAGTTTCTGAAGGACTTAACCTGAGTGCTGCAGTTTCTGAAGGACTTGTCCTGAGTGCTGCAGTTTCTGAAGGACTTACCCTGAGTGCTGCAGTTTCTGAAGGACGTACCCTGAGTGCTGCAGTTTCTGAAGGACTTGCCCTGAGTGCTGCAGTTTCTGAAGGACGTACCCTGAGTGCTGCAGTTTCTGAAGGACTTACCTTGAGTGCTGCAGTTTCTGAAAGACTTACCCTGAGTGCTGCAGTTTCTGAAGGACTTAACCTGAGTGCTGCGGTTTCTGAAGGACTTACCCTGAGTGCTGCAGTTTCTGAAGGACTTAACCTGAGTGCTGCAGACTCAGAAAGTGAATTCCTCTCCTCTCATCTTAGTCGTCCCCCCACTTCATCCTTTCTGCACATGCCCACACACATCCTCCCCCTCCCCTTTTTTGTGCAGATTTACAAAAATGACTTTTCTTTGCATGTGTGTGTCTGTATGCCCCGACAGCGGCATTACTCCTCCTATGCTGCTTGCCCTGGCTCCCCCATACACAGCCGCACCCAAGCTCATTCTGTGGCAGTTTCAGCCCTGTTTGGAGCTGTCGGTGTCAGGCCTTCAAGAGGCAGATCCTCA
This sequence comes from Conus betulinus, assembly GCA_016801955.1. NCBI lineage: Eukaryota > Metazoa > Mollusca > Gastropoda > Neogastropoda > Conidae > Conus > Conus betulinus. The sequence goes on along the minus strand of JADBJO010002946.1, from coordinate 112,516 downwards.
GAGAAGAAGACGCAGGACTGCTTCTTGGTCAGTTTGAAGGTGTTCTGTGATGCCTGTTCTGTTCCAGAACTTGCGAGGCCCCTTGCTGACGACTGTTATTGCTGAAACCATGGAGGCGTCCAACAACAGTCCCTTTGACGTTGTTGTTGAGACTGACACTTTTGACACTGAGTCGCCAAGACCAAACTGAGGTCATCATGAGAGCAGGGCACGAAAGGCCACTGAATTTAACACATCGGCTTTATCAATGAGGATGAGAATGATGAAGATGATGTTGCTGAGTTCCATCCTGAGACTGTGTGACCGGGCTGCACTCTACGGTTCCTTTCATAGGAATTGATTATCCCTGCATCAGTCGGGTCCAAGAGATACAGACATGGTGGTGCTGGTCAGGAAATTTGCTTATGACATCTGAGGAAACGTAATAACTTCTATGTCCTTGTTCTCCTGAGGAAACTACAACTGTTACATCCCTGTTTTCCTGAGGAATGCAACAACTGTTATAGAGCCTTGTTCTCCTGAGGAAACATAACAACTTCTATATCCTTGTTCTCGTAAGGAAACACCATAACTTCTATATCCTTGTTCTCCTGAGGAAACACCCATAACTTCTATATCCTTGTTCTCCTGAGGAAACACCATAACTTCTATATCCTTGTTCTCCTGAGGAAAGACCGTAACTTTTACATCCTTGTTCTCCTGAGGAAACACCATAACTTTTATATCCTTGTTCTCCTGAGGAAACATCATAACTTCTATGTCCTTATTTTCCTGAGGAAACATCATAACTTCTATATCCTTATTTTCCTGGGGAAACACCATAACTTCTATATCCTTGTTTTCCTGAGGAAACTATAACTGTTATATCCCTGTTTTTTCTGAGGAACATAATAACTGTTATGTATCCTTGTTTTCCTGAGGAGCCATAATAACTGTTATATATCCTTGTTTTTCTGAGAAAACAATAACTGTTATATCTTTGGTCTCCTGAAGAAGCATAATAACTGTTATATCCTTGTTTTCCTGAGGAAACATAATAACTGTTATATATCCTTGTTTTCCTGAGGAAACATAAAAAACTGTTGTATATTCTTTTTTTCCTGAGGAAACATAATAACTGTTATAAATCCCAGTTTTCCTTAGGAAAACAGTCATTATCCCTCTAGAAAAAATGTACTAATTGGTGATTTCACAGAGAACGCCATGCCTTGGCTCAAGGCTGTGTCAGACCAGTTGACATAGACTAGAACACCAAGTCTACATCAAAATGTTGTTATGCTGTGCACAGTTATGCGGGGATTGTCTTCAGTGTGTGACAAGCTCCTAGTATAACATTATCAGTCTCCAAAATCCCTCGAAGTCGGAGTGTGGCTGCCCACAAGGCAGGGTAATCAAAAACAGTCACGCACCTAATGTTCTCATCCGTAGCTGATCCATTTGTACGATAGTGTTCAAGTACTTCGGCTGCTTGGAAGATCCCTGGAGTCTTTTAGCCAGGGTACGACAACAGCAACAAACAACAGGAGAAATGTTCTATCACTGATTTGATGAAGGATGATTGTTTTATCCAGGAAAACCAGATGAACAGTGATAATAATTTAATGACACTAGCCTGACTCGGATGCTTCCCTGGCTTCTGCATCTGTCTTCAGATGAGGAGCTTGTGGCTGTTCATGTCACATGCTTATACCATCTGTATCATGGAAACAGTCATGACATTGTGAGGCTTTGCCCCCAGTTTGTTTGGACCACAAGCAGAATTAAGTTTGACTGGATATAGCAGCTTGTGAAGATAGGAGGAGTGTGATCAACAGGAGATTGCTGGGATGTTGTAAATCTTCAAATATTGTACTTGACAGGTATGACATCGTCTTTGCAGTGCTAAATCTGCTTTGTCAAAGTCAAAGATCAGTAAAAGAAATTTTGTCAGGATGAACATTTTCTGCAAGGAAAAAAAAAAAAAGTATGAACTTTTCATTTTGAAATAGCTCTGGTGAAAGCATTGACAGATTCCTCAGATGAAAAGGGGAAATTCAATATTGTGTAAGCCACAGTTTCGCTGGTGCTGTACTGTCAAGATCTGGAATATTCTGAAAATTACACAATCAACTCTGGCTGTCCAGCTCATCGTCAGTAAAAAGGAAATCACTGGGGAAGTGTAAACTTCCACCAAGGTGGAAAACATCCTGGATCTGTGCTTTCATTACATCCGCGTCAGGGACCAGCACCACCACAGTCTAGTGGGTCCTCTCTTGACCACACTGCATCTTTCCGCCATGTTTCATTAAAATCTGTTTCGCAGCTTTTGCATTATCTTGCAGTCAGAAAACAAACCAACAGATTTCATTGAAAAAAAAAAAGCTCTCTGGCAGAGATAACCAGTTATATGAAGTGATGTTATAGAAGAATAAAAATGATGTTCTGATTTCTTTTATTACCTACCAGGCTGGCATACTGTAGACTAAAACCCCAGTAATTTGCCCGGTCTGATTTTCTGTCTTGTCTGATTCTGTCGTTTCCAGATGCCTACCTGTACTACCAGGGGAAGATGGCCCGGGTAATACACTCAGACCTTGGAGGAACCAATGTGTCGTCCACATCATCGATGAGGTTCTCTTCATCACTGACGATCTGTACCGTAATGACCTGGATTGGAATTTGTCAGGCACCTCTGCTGCTGCCTGTCACTTTGTGCCGGCCTTCTGTCTCTGTGTGTCTGTTATGCACACATCGTGTGGCACTGGCTCTGTCTCCAATAATAAGGATGAACTGTACAGTTTATTTGATAGATTCAACAGTGCGATCACGCTCTGACTACAGTATGAATAATGAAACATTTCTTCTAATGGTCTGTGATCTATGTGTAAGGGAGAGGAGGGAATGGCGTTTGTTTGTTTCTCGTCTCTTTGTTTGTTTTAAAGAAATGGTAACTGCTGAAGTACTCGGTATTGTTAAAGCATAATCTGACTACAGGTTTGTCAGAAACATGCCGTCAGGAAAAAAAAAAAAGAGAATTGTTTAAATTGAATTATGGTCTGTGTGTACCTGTCAGTGCAGTTTTGTCCAGAAACAGTATGTCAGCTCTTCTCTTTCCATGTGGCTGCCTTACGTGGATGGGTATGTGTGCAAAGTCCACCTCTGTTGAACTGAACGTTCAGGTATTTTGCTTCGTCGGCAGCAGATCTAGGGCACTTTAACTTTTTGGTTGGTTTGGTTTGAGGGGGATGGGCATGGGCGCGCATAATCAGCAGCAAGAAGAGTTATTTGCCACTGGAAATGTTAGACATGACTGGTGTTTTGTTATGTTTGGGGTGGGATATGGCATTTGTTGTTGCTGGTGGTGTTTTTGTTGGGTTTTTTTTTTTTTTTTAGGGGATAGGGGGGGTGGAAAGAAGGGGGCATAGGGGCTTTTTAGTTACAGTATTAGTAGTTTGTGTGGCTGGTGTTAATTCTGTTTTAGGGGTGAATCGTTAAATCTATGTGTGGATGGGCGTTGTGTTGTGAGGGTGTTGTATCATGTGTGTGTGCGTGTGTGTTGTATGTTTTGTATGGTATATTTATGAAAGGGTGACTAAAAGGGGGTGGGAATGGGGAGTATATGTGAGAGAGGGACAGAGAAAGAGAGAGTGTATATTTATGTATTTATGTGTGTTTTTGTGTGAAGAGAGAGCAAACATATATCATTGCATGCTAAACAGTGATGATTAGAGAAAAAGAGCATGCGAAGTGCAATGTACCAAGCGTGGCATGAATCCTTCCAATGGTTCTGTTGTCTATACTCGCTGCTGACCCAAAGCGTGCCATAGAAAACAACACAAAGTAAAACCAAAACCTGCCTGCCTGAGCTGAGAACAAAGCTTTGAATGGAATCATTGTGAAAGCTTTACAAGACAAAACCGATGCAGCCATACAACACACACACACACACACACACACACACACACACACACACACACACACACATCACAAACCACTACTGCATGCACGCACACACACACACACACACACACACACACACACACACACATCACAAACCACCACTACACGCACACACACACACACACACACACACACACACACACACACACACACACACACACACACACACACACACACACACACAAAAAACTGCATATACATACATGCACTTGCACACGTGCAGGTGAGTATTCACACAAATATCATCTAATTCATTACCAAAAATTTTACGTTAAAAGCCAAACACATACATGCACACACACACACACACACACACACACACACACACACACACACACACACGCAGTCCCTCCCCTATCCCCCAAAAAGGGTGGGATGTATTACCCTCCCCCCCCCCCCCAAAGATTGTATCATGCTACATAAACAGGCAATTTCAACCTTTTTGTTTTTCATGTATGTGTGTGTGTCTGTGTACATTTTTGCTATAAATGTCTGTTTCAAAATGGTCAGGCTCTAGCAGTCATTGTTACCAAGATCAAAGAGCAAGATCTGACAGGAAGTTGTCAATGGATCAATCTCCCAGTTGATTAAACTGTTGAGAGCAGAGACGTTTTCAAAAAATGCACCCATCCTCTGGAAAATACTGGTCTCAAATAAGATGGCTAAATGTTATCAGTATCAACTACAAATTTGGGTGCACAGGTCTGCGAAAACATTACTGACAGAGTTCATTCTTCTATTGTTTTTATTTTTTTTGATTGTTTCTCTGTTTTAATTTCAATATCTAATGATAAGCTGTGGTGGACTTGCTCACGCATATTATCGTCCGTAGTTCAATCGCTGGGAGGTTTAATGAATGTCATTTTTAGATTATGGACATGTTTGTAATCTAGACCTATGTAACAACGTCACAGTTTCTTATAGGTTTCCTGATGTGACCTTGAACTTGCATTAGAAAGTTGACCTCTGAGCAGGACTGTCCAGACATTAGCTGTACAGAGGATGTGAACTTCCAGTCACTAATTTTTGATGATAATAAGATAGAATACCTCACTTCTAGTTTCTGAGGGTAGAGCATTCTTTTTTTTTTTTTTTTTTTTTTTTCCAAGTCTCGTGTCCCATGTGGGTGACACTGGTCCCATGCTATTCATTCTGACCACCACACGCACAGCCACACCCATGTGATCTCATTGCAGCTGAAGCACAACTGTCCTCGGTGAGCAGTCAGCAGTCCTCCATGAGGCAACCCACCAGAGGAGACACTGCGCTACTGCCACTGCCTTGCCTCAAGGATCTTCAGTGGGTCTGATCTGAGGGCTAGAGAAATCTGAAATAAATGTCAGCGAGCCGCCCAGAGAAACGTGGACAAACGAGTCACAAGACAAAACACGACACTTTCGATCTCTTAGGTCTCCTTCAGGCAAGATACAAACAAATAGGACAGCGAGAGGGCAGAGAGTTTTGGCTCCCCACGGTTGACACCCAAGGCAAAAAGTCAGGGCTGTTGAGTGATATGAGGAATGAAAGCCTGTCATCTTTGACACAGATGGGACAGTTCTCGGCCAACATGGCTGCGCTAGCCTCGGGAGGAGCAGTTGTTGCTCAAGATGAGTGTGTGGGGGGGACACACCCCCTTGCAGTGAGTAGACCTGTCCACTGAGCCAGAGGTTTCATTGTGTCCTTGAATGCTCCAGGAAGAATGACACTGCAGTTTTGTCGTAGCAGGGGCTTTGTTGTTGGTGTCCTGCATAGGCTGCATCAGAGAAGGCATCACTGGACACCACTGAAGTGAGTGGGCAGCAGTGCAGGGTCTCCTCTGGTGGGTTTGCCTGAAGCGGACCTGTCATTAACTGCTGTCTGTGTGACTGCCGCTAATGAGGCTGGGAATGGAAAGCCTGGGTTTGGGCTGAGTATGGAGGAACCGACATGAGCAGCAAGGAAGACATGACACTGAAATGCATGGAGAACGAGACTGGTGAGAGAGGTCAGGGGGTAGGAGGGGAGAGCACTTCATTGGCTTACCTTCTTTTTGATGTTTTGTTGTTAATTGATTTCACAGTGCGTATTTTGCACGATTTGAGAACGCCTGGTCAAACCTTGGAGGTTCAGTGTCCCTTTTTCAAGGGGCTAATTATGGTCTTCTTCCAGAAAATCAAAAATGGAATGTACATGTGCATGATGATGTGTTTATGTCCAGAAGGATTTCGGTGTTGAATATTCATCAGCAACTGATCAGAGTTCGTAGTGCTCTTTGGGTGATGAACAAGATGGCCATGTCTTTATTGCATTTAGATTGCAAACATGATCTTTGTTATGTTGAACAATGACTTGTAGATTATTTATATGTGTCTTCAGTACAAGCCTCAAACAGAGAGCAAGGCAGTGTGCTGATGTTTCTTTTGTAGCATTTGATTGCACTGTTTTAGGCAACTGCAATCATCCAGATTAATTTTTAAGCTCAGAATAGTTGTAAAATCTGATTCGGATACGTTTGATTTCAGACTTAGAAACCTTAAACTCTTTTAAGGGGGTTTTGTTTTAAATCTTAATACAAAAGAAAACTTCTTGTTTGAAAAATCCAATGAGATCTAGGAGTCATGGATGAGAAAATAGACTCCTCTATCATCTCTTCTTTCTATCTGGCAATCCCGAGTGGAGATGGTAGAGGCACCATTGAGGACTCCCAGACAAAGCCCCTTCCTCTGTTGTTGTTTTCTGTGGCACACCCAGGTTCTTAACTCCTTTGGTTCTGTTGTCTTTTACCCGTCGGGTGCATTGCCCTGCAGGTGGTATTTGCCAGGCTGGCTGTTTTCTAAACCTTTAGGATCTTTCAAAAATGCAGGCATCGGCCACTGTCGGAAATATGTATGGAGTACATTCATATGGTCTCAGTTGTTCAGTAGGGCATATATGTATGGAGTACATTCATATAGTCTCAGTTGTTCAGTAGTAGGGCAGGTAAACACAGCTGTGATTTTTTTTTTTTTTTAAGTCTTGTTTTCCTGTATATTGTACTTTAGAGTTAACGCTCCTGAATTTTGTTGTGAGATTTCTTTCTATAAAGTTAACATTCCTGAATTTTGTTGTGAGATTTCCTTACTTGCTTTTTTACGTTGTTGAAGTATGTCAGAATTTTTTTTGGGGGGGGGGGGGGGGGGTTGGGGAGGTGGGGGTGTGGGGGGCTGAATATATCTCATTTTATTTGCAAAGATTATAAAATGATGTACAGTGAACTTATGGAATAGTGGATGATAGTGTACTACTATAACTGAATACTGACATGCTTGTAATGATATGTATTTATTTCCTTTGTGCATATGACCGATTTCTCCTCCGAAAGGATGTGCTCATTTGGATAGTATAAAAACGTCTTATTTTTTTTGGTGTGTGTGTGGGGGGGGGGGGGAATGTTGACATTTTTCTTTCATTTATATTCTTTTATCTCTCAAACAATGCACCAAAGAATGTTCGGGGGGGGGGGGGGGGATTGTTTACCCAAGCAAAACAACTTAGTTTACCCAAGCAAGACAGATGCCTTTTTTCTTTTTTTTTTTTTTTTAAAAGATTGAGAACTGCATCCTCCACGCACTTTCTCATGTTTTTCTGACTGGAAATCAATCAGTCTTTGGCCTGCACCTATAAATGGCCCGCGTGGGCACATGTTTATTACCATCTTTCACTTTCCCACCTTCCCCAACATCGTCCTTGAGAAAGTAAGGGGCTCTGTCCATTGTAACGTGGCGTTTTTCATTGCTCAAGGAAATCATACAGTGCTCCAACACCTAGCTGACCCTTCTGGGAGGTTATCCAGTTCAGTCCAAGAGGTGTAGTCTTTGGGTCTCAGGAGAAGGTCCTCTCAGTATGGATGTGTGTGATGAAATGTGAGTCCTTGCTTCCTAGGACAGTGAAGACTGCATCCGCAAATTGTGTAAGGCCATCAGTAAACTGAAGAGTCCCATCAAATGAGTCTCAAAAACAGAATTTCTATTTTGATGGAAGAATATGTGCATTAAAGCAGGTCTGTGAGTAAAGTTTATAAATAACATTAAATTAGCCAGACTAGAAAGTTTGATGTTGGCCAATCTAAAAAAGCGTCGAGATCGGCTGTATGTTTTCCAGACATCTGTCTGTTTTGTCAGTTGAACTGCGCGTTCCTAAGCTGGGTTTTATGTTCAAGGTTTAGTGAAACTGTTTTGATTGGGATTGTTTGTACCCATCTTTTCTTCTTCTTTTTTTTTTTTTTAGGGGTGGGATTAGGGAAGGTTGGGGGGGGGGGGTGGTTTCATGTTCATTTCATCTTATTGTTGGGTCAGCTCATTTTTTTTGTTGTTGTTTTTCTTTATCCATCCTGCAAGGTAAGTGTTCAGGGGGGGGGGAGTGGGGGGTGGGGTCTCTGTGTGTGTGTGTGTTGTGTGTGTGTGCGTGCGTGAGAGAGAGAGAGAGAGTGAGTGAACTGGCACAATAGCTTGAAAACAGATGGGTGCACTTTCTTCAAATGTTATTATGTTGTTTTAATGGTCAGTGTTACACAGGTGAGTCAGTTTTCAGGACTCTCAGTTTAAAACTGACAAAGTGTCAGAAAGAGAAACCATCACCTCAGGTCACTAGGATGAAGGATGTGTGCGTTTGGGAAGGGAGGGGGGGTTGGGGGGGGGGGGGGGGGGGGGGGAGTCAACAGGAGAGGAAGGCCTGCATAGATGTACATGAGTTGTATCCTGGGGAAGGGGGTGGGGGGAAGGAGGGGTGAAGGGTAGGAGGGTTGTCTGTCAGGTGGTTTCTGTCAGAGTTAATCCATACCCCCCTGAGTTTTAAGCTTACGTCTAAGGTGATGTGAGATGGTTGTATTTTGTGGTTTTCAGTCATGAGGGGGACACAGCAGTTGACTGGGATTTTATAGTGGTTTTTTTTGTTGTTGTTGTTTGGTTGGTTTTTTTTTTTGTTTTTAACCTTTTTTATCATGTACGGGCTTCCACGGATGGAAGTTTTTATTTTGTATATGTATATAAAATGTTCTTGAATTTCTTTTTTCCTTTTTTTTTTTCAGAAAATAGTAAACAGAGTGTGAATGGGCAGATACAATATCCGAGAAAATCTTGTGGCTGTAAATATATCGAGTCCCATCTTTCCTCCCTCATACCACCTCCAGTCTCTTTACCTTCTTCCTCAGTCTTCCTCTGCACACACACACACACACACACACACACACACACACACTTCCATCCCCTTGGCATAATTCTGATTGCTTAATTGATCAATATTCTTGCTTTTTTTTTTCCCCCCTAAGGCAGCTTTGTGTGTGAGTCGAATACATTTCTTATTTTGACTGATTTTTTATCAGATCACATGATGATGTAACTGACAAAGATGCGACATTATTTTGTTAAGTAATAAGGGTTAACGTGGTATGTTTATGTTGCATATGGGTCACAGTGTATAGATCAGCATGATTAATGTGCAGAAGTACAGCCCAGAGAAGGCCATATATGACTGGTTGGGCTATAATGCTAAAAGCTATCTGCAGAAGATTTTTTATACATCAATATATTTCACAGATATATTGCTAGATTCTGAAAGCAGCTCCCTTTTTTTGTATTTTGATGGGTTCTGGTGATTCTAACAATTGAGTAAATGAATCTTATATACACCGAGTGCTGTTTTATCTTTTAAATGCTGTTCTTAATTCAGTGAATTTTTAAATCATGGATCTAGATTGTCTAGATCCAAGATGTCAGCGATCTTTGCAATCTTCGTCTTTGTTATCAACTGCACAGTCATTTAGTTCACTTTCCAAGGTGGTGGGGTTAAATATAACTTGATGGTCCTTGGTTCATGGAGGAAAAAGGATCACTTACCATGCTTTGGGGGGTGTTCAGGTTTCCACGAAGAGAAAACCATGTAAAAGCTCTTCAGTGCTAGAAATCCTTTGCGACTACTGGTAAAGCTCTCACGTGATGGAAATTTGTGGTTGGTGGACTCAAGAAAAAACGTTCATTCAGAATGGTGCAGTAGTAAAGTTCACTATGATTCTGAAAGAAACCAGTTCAAAGTCATTTTTAAGCTCAGCTAGCTTAAAGACCTATCTCAGTTGGGCACAGTGAGCACTAGTTTGTAGGAAGCATACTCATCCCATGAGAAGATAACTGTTCAATCTTGAAATGAGAATCAATCTGTGGTCCTTCATACCCCAGCAAAAGACTGCGAGCCAGACCACGAATCATAAAGAGAGACACTACGGTTTGCCACTGCTCTGGTTATGCAAAAGAGTAGTGTGTTCTGTTGAGGATGGTTTTGAATGTTAAAAACAGTGATATGGAGAGAATTAAAAGAGTGTAAAAGCAAACGAAACAGAAAGCATGATACAAGTATGCCAGGAACAGAAAATACATTTTGACGCCCAGCAAATTTAAATGAATATCTGTCAAAATCAGAATCTGTCTCATCTTTGTAGGTATGAGACGTACATATCAGTTCGCTCTCTTCAGATACACACTGTGTACACATAGCCAACATCATTATGTGTACTTTGTACAGTTCATCAATAGGTTTATTCTGATATAATTGGACATGTATTTGTAGGTGTGTGTGTGTGTGTGACCTTACCCGTATTCATGCATATCACTATTGCATAATTATGCTTTTGGATATCTCAAGAATGTTTTTACGACAAACTTTCCATTTATTTTAACATATCATTGTGTTTACTATTGTTCATTTGAGTATATGACTGTATATATGAATTGAATATTCCATGTATATTAACATATCAAGTATATGACTATGTGAACCGAGCATTCAATTTGTTCTAACATATCATATGTGTTTAATATTGTTTATATAAGTATATTATTGTATATATGAATGTGTATGTTGTTTGATTATGAAACAAAAGTTACAATTATTCCAATGATATAACAGTGTCATTCTCACATTTTTAAGATCTAGTAGAGGTGTATGCTTGTGCCGTGATTTCTGCCGATTTGTCAGCTGTTTTTGTTTGTGTGTGTGTGTGTGTGTTTTTTTTTTTGTTGTTTTTTTTTACCCTCACTCATCACATTACAGAAAAAAATTAAATTCAATCTCATTAAAGCAGTTGGATGGGTTTTTTTTGGCATCTCTATCTCTCTCTCCACTCTCCTCTCTCTCTCTCTCTCTCTCTCTCTCTCCCCCCCCCCCCCCCCCCCCCCCCCCCCTCTTTTCTTGATTAATACCAGTCTTTCTTGCTATTGTTTTTTTTTTTTTTTAATTTGTGTGTGTGTGTAAACGGGGGGAGGGGGGGTGGAAGGAGGGAATAATTCAAGGGGCAGGGAGGGTGGTCAGGAAGCATCAGGCTTGTGATGCGGCACCAACGGGTTTTCTCCCTCCCTGTTCTTTAACCTCTCATGGCAGACCCTACTGAATTCCCTGTGTCTGCCAGCTGGGGCTAGTACTTGACCACCGCAGTTTCCTTCCTCATGTTACCCCACAGCAAACTGGCAGTTCTTTCCCGGCGTCCAACGGATCGAATTCTGCCCTCCTGAAAACCATTTTGTTGTGATGTTCACCTTTTAAGCCTCACCCATTTTGTCATCATTTGTCCTCCTGTTTTATATGTCTTGTTTCTCTTGTGTGCTTTCAAATTTAGGAAGAAAATTGCCTAACGGTCTTGTCTTTAGGTCTGGTTTCTCTCAAACGCACTGTCAGTTTTTTTTTTTTTAAGAATTATAGCTCAAGATAACCGTAATTATCAGAATGTCAGTTGTCCTTTTTTTTTTTTTTTAGCTGATTTTATCTCCTTTTTTTTTTCAGATGATTTCCTCTCTTTTGTTGCTGGAAATCTTTGGGACACCACTTCTACTCCAGTGGTTTTTTTCCATCGATAATGCAAAATCTGAATGAAATGTATATGGAATAATGAAAGCAGCAGATCTGTAATTTTGCTATGTGAAACAGGTGCTCTTTCATCCTCAAGAAGGTGGCATGCTTGAATCATATTCCAAACAACCGAAGAAACAAATTAATTCCAAATCACCGGCCTTCCCTGCCACTGATAGAATTCAATAACCAGCATCAGCGTTGCAGCACAGAAATGAAAACATTGCTATTTGTTAATAATATGCATGTCATTTTTACGGGTGTCACCTGACCTTGATTTGGGTCTGTGGTAGCCGGAGGGGGGGGGGGGGGGGTCTATAACTAGGGTGTGACAGGTGTCGCTGTAAGAGAACAAAATGATTATTGGAATAAAATTGAACTTATGTTTCTCTTTTTCCTTCTCTGGCTCTCCCATGGTTTCTTTTGTGTTGGAAAAACTACATGGAGACCTAGTTGTCTCTCCCTCTCCCGTGTCCCCCCCCCCCCCTCTCTCTCTCTCTCTTTTGCACTCCCACTCTTTGTTTTTGTAACTCTGTCCTATGAATTTTGTCTCTCCTCTATCAATACCTCCTCTGTACACCCAATGCTTATTGTCTTTCTCCCAGAGAAAGGACACAGTGTGGATTCAGTCAGTGATCTTTAATATCCACGTGTATTGACATAGTGACTGTTTTTATCTGAACTGTCAGGTCAGTATGTGTCTGTGGAAAGCGTGACGTAGGAACAAGCTGTGCTGCTTATTTTGTTCTCTTCAGCAAGTATGCAGCTGTGATCTTGGAATGAAGATGATTGTTTCACTGTGTTATAATTGATCATCTAATCAATGAAAAATCTTATGACTATAGTATTCCCTAGCAGAGATTATAGGAACTGAATGAAAAACTGAGTGAACTTGGCGCCATAACTCATTAAGATAATTCCCTTTCAGAGATTGGCAGTACTTGAAATTCTATGTTGTGCAGGCAATATAGGTCACTTTTTAATATATGATTTTCTGTACAGGAATACTGAACATAATCATTCTTATATCAGACGTATGAAGTTGATGCATCGGTGTGGTGTAATACTAAACATTGTCTTTTTTTTTTCCATTAATTGTGTGCTTTGTTTATGTATGCATGTATCTTTAATATCAAGTGCATGTGAGCGTGCAGCTCTGCTTTCATGCGTGAGAGAGTGTGTGTGTGTGTGTGTGTGAACTGAGAGACACACCATGGAAAAACTACTTGCCATTAAGAATCAAGAACATCGATGAGTTTTGACCTCTTGGGGTGGGGGGGGGGGGGGGGGGGCATGGAAGACAAGCGATAAGATTTGCATTTCAGTTGTCATTGATTTTAAGAATAATTACAACAGTCAATGTAAAGCAAACACCTGTCGATTACATAAACAAACAAACAGTTCATCATTGTACCATTATCATCTCCAGAACTTTGAAACAAGTAAAACCATATGCTTCACCTACCCCCCCCCCCCCCCCCCCCCCCCCCCCACCACTCCCATCTGCTGCATTGACAACATTGGGGGAAAAAAAATAAAGAAAAGAAATAGATATTGTCTCCAAATTCCTTGAATTAACTTGAAGATCATTACACGCAGTAGAGAATGCATACCTGTCAAAATCACAACTTTCTCAAGATTGTGAGTGCATAATTCTTGTAGAACATTATGTCTTCCAGTTTGGACTGTTAACTTGTGACCACCAGATCTTACGTCAAATGAAGATAAGTATGGGGAAATTATAGTTTTTTTCTTCCCAGTTGCAAAGTGAGGCAACTGCAGGCGGAAGTCTAAACAAATTTGAAAAGTTAGTGATAGTGCGCCGCCAAAAATCATAGGCAAAGACTAAAAGACTAAACAAATTTAAGCAATTCGGCACCAAATTGGATGAAGATAAGTGATTGCTCATTGATTTTCGTTGTCCTGAGTGTTTTGTGTCTTGCCTGAAGAAGACCTAAGAGGTCGAAACGCATCGTCTTTTGTCTTGTCATTTGTTTGTATACAGTTTTTGGTGGCGCATTGTCACTAACATTTCAAAATTTTCTATCTTTTTGAAATCATTTCTGAAATGTTTATAAAATGAGCATGTTTTGATGTTTCCCAACGAATTATGCCAACTACACACATAAATATCTGGTAGTTCTTATCAGCATAATCCATTGTTGATGAGGATTCTCAGGCAGAGTCAACTCATGTGTCAACCAATAATGCTCTTTATACAGATCATGAGAAAACTGCAGGGAGGGAGCTGTGGCAAGAAATATAAGTTTTTAACAATCCGCTGCATGAATGTAATAACTCATAAACCAGCGACACTACGTAAGGAACGCACATCATCCTGGCACACCTTTTCGCAAGCAGGACAAACAAATGCAGATGTCTAGTTGTAAAGCACTGAGCACACAGTCAGACCTTCGGAGCTTGAATTCCCCAGGCAGAACATATGAAAATTGATACTTTCTTGATGTCATACTTGTTGTGTCATTCTGGTGATTAAAGTTTTGGTCTGTAACTCCCTCTGTCTTGGATTATTTGTGTTAGGACAAAGAACAATCAAACTCTTTTTTTTTTTTAGACACCTCACTGGATATACACTGTCATGATTTGTTGGTAAGGAAAGGATCGTATCTCTCTTGAAGTGATCCGAACAGAGAAAATGTTGACTTGAGGGAAAACAAGATCAAAGTTCTTGCCATCAGCTAAAGATTCGCAACTCAATTCTCTGTGACCATCACAGTGGTCATAACAAAACCAACACGCGTCCTCCCAGATACTGACACTTTAGTCTCTTTGTATCACATCTTCCTCCGGTCACCCTTTCTCATACACCAGTCAACTGCCCCTCCCCCCAATTACTTATAGGTTATGTATTTGATGTTCAAAAACATGGCACAGCACCGCCAATCCATGGAGAATTTCTAGAATGTGTAAGAACCATGACAAACAATCAAAATACATGTAACTTTCCAGAAATACCAGGAACCATCGTATATTACCACTAATCAAAATGTTCAGAACATTCCAGAAACACTCCCACCCCGCTAGTGGGGCAGGTACATGGACGACACTACGGCCCTACTGAAGACGGAGATGGTAGATGAATTCATGAACCAACAGCACCCGGCCATAAAATCCACCAGGGAAGTGGAAGAGACGGCAGCATCCCCATGCTGGACACCAAAGATCACCAGAGAGGGGAACTCCTTAGCATTCCAAGTGCACAGGAAACCAGCCCGTACTGACCAGTAACTCCAGTTCGACAGCCACCAGCCCCTAGAACACAAGCTGCTGGAGTGATCCGAACCCTACGTCACCGAGCAAATACCATCTGCTCCACCCAGTCAAACTGTGAAGAGGAACTCCGCCACCTCCGGGAAGTGCTGAGCATCAGGCTACCCCTAATGGGCCTAGGACTTACCAGGAAGCAAGAAGAAGACCGCTCCCCACCCCTCCACCAAGAAAACGAGCCCCACCCTTGGATATGTCACCATCCCCTATGTCAAGGGTGTGACGGAAGCCCTCGCCCGAAAGATCAGGAAGAAATGGCGTGTGGTCCACTCTAAGCCCTACAACACCATCAGAAGCTGACTGGTGGCCCCAAAGGACAAAGTGGACAAACTAGAACGATCAGGGGCAATCTACGAGATCCAGTGTGGAGATTGTGACCAGACATACGTCGGAGAAACAGAAAGGAAATTGAAATTCCTCATCAAAGAACACAAGAGAGAATCATCACCCGTCGGAGAACACTTGAACATCAGCGGACATGAGTTCTCCCAGGACAATGTCAGCGTCCTGGACCAGGAACCTAAATGGTTCCAAAGAGGAGTAAAAGAGGCCATCTACATCGCGGCCACGTCTCCTTCCCTCAACCGAGACCGGGGGCGACACAACCTACTAGCAGCCTACACTTCCCTTGCTCGGTCGCGTGACTCGAGTAGTTCATCTCGAGATCACGTGCACCGAACCCAACTCACTCAGCGAGACATTCGGCGCTGACGAAGGCTCTGGATGGAGGCCGAAAGCTTCGTGTCGGCAAAACTTTCCTGTGTGAAAAGGTAAAAGACTGTGTTTAATCATTCAAGAAACAGTTTCTGGAAGCATTTTGCACTTTTTCTGCTCTATTCTGGAACTCTTAAAGAGACCCCCATAAATATTACGTAATTTGTGCATACATCGTGTGGTAAAAAAAATTCTCGTGAATCTTAAACGAAACCCAAGACATGGTCTAGAACTGAATGGATCAATAATAAGTGAAGTCGATCTGTTTGTAACATTATCCCTGTCTCCTGTCACCTTTGGTAGGTAAAGGAACAGGTCTACTCCATGTACTAACTTGCACACATACACACACACACGCGCGCGCGCGCACATGCAAAAGTGAAGGGGGTCAAGTTTCAGCAGATCTACTCTATATATCTGCTGACCTGAAAGAAAAGGCAAATCGGGTCCTACCACTAATCACACCAGAAAAAAACTGGGTTGAACACCTATCGCCTTCAGACTTCAGACACTCGAACCCTTTTTGTCCCATCTCAGCAAGAATGCTGAAGTTCACGTGGGCGGATTTTTTGCATTATGTGACCGTTTTTAATCTCATCATTAAGTTAGCTGCATTCTGTTTTCAGGAATGACATCTAAGCATGACACCAGTGTGCATACTTGCTGTTCTTTCTTTCTTCACAATACATCCCACTTAAGTACAATGGACGACTTTTCTACAAAGGATGGAATGAGATGTAACATCTGTGCATTCTCTCTCTCTCTCTCTCTCTCTCTCTCTCAGGAACCTTGGTAAATTAGTCATGTTGATCTTAAAATATACAAAGCAAATCCATAGCATGTACACCTGTCGCAGAATCAGCAAGTTAAGTCAGTCTGTAACATACCCATCTGCCTTACCACCTTTGGTGGGTGTATGAACAGGTCTAATGTCATATCCCCCTTGTACACGCACACACATGCACTTGAAGGAGCTCACATACTGGCAAGTCTGCACTATAGCTGCTATCCTAAAAGAATAAAAGATAGATGTAGTCCTGTTAGGGATCACCTCCAAAACTGGGGTGAGAACCTATCGCTTCAGGCCGAGAATCCAACATTCTAGCCATCGTTGGGCCACTTTGGGAAGTATTTGAAGTCAGAATCCAACAGTCTAGCCATAGTTGGACCGCTTTGGGAAGTATTGTGAAGTCAGAATCCAACATTCTAGCCATAGTTGGACCGCTTTGGGAAGTATTGTGAAGTCAGAATCCAACATTCTAGCCATAGTTGGGCCGTTTTGGGAAGTATTGTGAAGTCAGAATCCAACATTCTAGCCATAGCTGGGCCGCTTTGGGAAGTATTGTGAAGTCAGAATCCAACAGTCTAGCCATAGTTGGGCCGTTTTGGGAAGTATTGCGAAGTCAGAATCCAACAGTCTAGCCATAGTTGGGCTAGTTTGGGAAGTATTGCGAAGTCAGAATCCAACAGTCTAGCCATAGTTGGGCTAGTTTGGGGAAGTATTGCGAAGTCAGAATCCAACAGTCTAGCCATAGCTGGGCCGCTTTGGGAAGTATTGCGAAGTCAGAATCCAACAGTCTAGCCATAGCTGGGCCGCTTTGGGAAGCATTGCGAAGTCAGAATCCAACAGTCTAGCCATAGCTGGGCCGCTTTGGGAAGCATTGTGAAGTCAGAATCCAACAGTCTAGCCATATAGCTGGGCCGCTTTGGGAAGCATTGTGAAGTCAGAATCCAACAGTCTAGCCATAGCCATAGCTGGGAATCCAACTTTGGGAAGCATTAATAAGTCAGAATCCAACAGTCTAGCCATAGTTGGGCCACTTTGGGAAGCATTGTGAAGTCAGAATCCAACAGTCTAGCCATAGCTGGGCCAGTGGGAAGCATTGTGAAAGTCAGAATCCAACAGTCTAGCCATAGCTGGGCACTTTGGGAAGTATTGTGAAGTCAGAATCCAACAGTCTAGCCATAGCTGGGCACACTTTGGGAAGTATTGTGAAGTCAGAATCCAACAGTCTAGCCATAGCTGGGCCACTTTGGGAAGCATTGTGAAGTCAGAATCCAACAGTCTAGCCATAGCTGGGCCACTTTGGGAAGTATTGTGAAGTTAAGACCTGGTGAGTGAAGGCCCGCCCTGTCATCAGCTTCAAACGTCGTCATGGGCTGCAGGCCACCGACTCCAGGCACGCCCCAACCGGCTGTCACCACCAGAAGAGTCGCCACCTGCGTAACTCCCTTGAAGGTGCGATGTCCTGTGTCACCGCACTCAGTACAGCGAGTCCGCCTTCTTCCATCCCACGACACCCGATGGAACTGTCTCGCAGAGTGTCCAGGTTTGTCACCGCTCCTTCACTGAAATCCTTGGTGGGAGAACACACACACACACACACACACACACACCCACTTGTCGCTTCAAGGTGATTCAAGATGGCGGAGATAGCCCAGCAGAAGTAATTTCGCCTGCTGAAGCTTTTACTGATCTAAGGCACTATGCCTATTCTGACAAGATCAACAAGTCTGGGTGATCGCCTAACGAGTGTTGTAAAAAGAAAAAGAAAAGACGGCACCAAAAAAGGCGTGGGCATTAAAAACCCAAGCAAAGATGTGCTCGGACCGTTTGAACGCAAGGCCAGGCCCAGAGCTCCATGACAGAGGCAGGCCTACAATCTTTACCTCAAGATAATCTGAAGACGGAAACAAAAGATGTCAGCACCCAGACGACGGTCAGTGAGTCTGTTTCGTCTATGATACAGTCGCTTTTTGAGCGCATTGACAGTTTAGAAAAGACCGTGAAAGTCCAGACCGACGCGATTAAAAACTTAGCGCCGAGTCTTGTCTTCAAAAAGAACTAAAGAAGACCGAAACATGCCCCTCAGTTGAACTCCCTAGCTCCCATACGAAGCCGGGAAAAACTTTCGCGGATGCTGTAAGAACTGCTCCACTGACCCCTGCACCAAAAACATCGGGCAGAACAACGATAAAGCAGAAAGAAAACAAAAAACAAAACGAAACAGAACAAAAGCAAATTAGAGAGCTGAAAACTGACGTCAATGATAGCAAGTCCACGCGTGACGTCAAAGCGGAAAAGAGAATGTTCGAAAGCGTCACAATAGGGAAAAGCTCCCACAAGTCATTCTTTTGGGCGATTCTGTCTTCAGTGGTATCAAAACAAAGAGACTGGGTTGGTCCTACGACTTGTACGTCCGGTCGGGTAAATGCCGTACCACTGAAGATATTCAGAAAACTTTTAAATTTACCACAGCCGTAATCGAAAAACAGGAGGGCAAGCCAGTAGATATAGACGCAGTTGTTGTCCATTGTGGTATAAATGACATCAGATCGTCAGATCCCAAAACCACGTCTCAAAAGTTCACAAAAGTAATCAAGACCATCGCTGCTGACCATCCCAACATCAAAATTGTTGTCAGCAAAATCATCCCCGTGCGTGACTCCCAACTTGATGTCAAAAGAGAACTTTTTAACGCATTTCTAAGTGAAGGGTTACAATCTATGCAGAACGTCTCTTTCATCAACCACTCTAACTTCTCCACTCACGGCAAATTCATGAGGGATGACATCCACCCCAACCCCCGTGGTTCCAGCATCTTGGCGGGCAACGTGGGCCGACATCTGAGGGACATTTTCTGGGAGAGACCGCGAAGAACATCACGCCCTCCTCCTCCCATGTACCACCAGCACTGGCGTTCACCCCAACAGCCTAACCTCCGCAGATACCCTCCTTACCCACGATATGGAAGATCATGGAACATTCGAACTTCTTGAGCTTGAGGATTCCTCTAAAATTACATTTCCATAAGAAATGTTGTCTAGGCTTAGTACTTGTCTTAGCTTTGTACAAGCTTCAACAGTGCAATGACTGGCTATTGACTGTCTTTGGATTATATTTTTGAGACTTGTTGCCATCGCGAAACATTGTTCTCGTTTAGTTGATTGATTAATAACCACCCCCTCCACCTCCACCTCCCACCCACCCCCCCCCTTTTTTTTTTTTTTTTTTTTTTTTTTTTTTAAATCTAAGTGTATTTCTCTGCGTTATATTTATCATTTTTACGTGAGGTTCATTCGTGTTATTTTTAAAAAACAAATAACTGAATTTCTTCACAGTTTCCTTTTTTCCTTATCATGACAAAGTCTGTTCCCATTAAGGTTTTACAATGGAACTGCAGGTCAATAAGAACAAACCTGTTTTATTTTAACTCAACATCTTGTTTCTTCAAAGTACCAGGTTCTGATTTTACAATCTTTGAATGTAAACCAAAACAGTCTACCTAAACTGGTAAATTTATTATTATCCACCAGTGCATGAGAGTAAATATAAACAGAAAATATTAAGACAGCTATATACATTAATGAAAAAATACAGTATACAGTGTGCGATTCCCCAGCCCCTAAGAATGATCCTAATATTCTTTCATGTGCTGCAAGTCTAAAGTTTAATGATCAACTTATAATAAATGTTGTTTCTGTCTACTTACCAAAAGGCCCAACAGAAACTAACATGGAATGGATTCGTACAATACAAAATCCAAACAAAAAGTGGCTAATTTGTGGAGACTTTAATGCACACTCCCCTTTTTGGGAGAAAAACTGCACTTTTATCACTAGTCACAGATTTTTAGAAAAAATAGTAGATTCAAATCTTTACCTTTTAAATGATGGAAGAGTGACTAGAATTCCAGACAATCCAAATCATAGAGCCACTGCCATTGATCTATCTTTGATATCCCCTGCTTTGGCCTATAATTGTACATGGGAACCACTTTGCGACACGCTTGGGAGTGATCATATACCCATTGTTACCACTGTCAATGATCAACAAATATCTAGCGATAGAGATGAAGATGTCATTCCTAAATACAATTATAACTTGCAGACTGGAGAACATTTAGAGCTTTTTTATGTGCACAAAACACAGATTGCATTAAAGATGATGACATAGACATTTATTACTCAAAATTTACAGAAACAGTACTAAATGCTGCTGATTATGCCATTCCTAAATATGCAGCTCGCAAATCAGATAAACATGCAGGGAATGTATGGTGGAATGATGAATGCCAGAAAGCGGTTGACAAGAAAACAGAAGAATATAAAATTATATCCACAAAATCCTGGACCAAAAACGCATGCTCCAATGAAGAAAGCAAATGTCATGAGTAATAGAACGATTGCAAAAGTCAAGCGGGAATATGGGTCAAATTTCTGCACCAATGAAACACATACCCATAAAGACTTGCAGAGGGTGTGGAAAAAGTTTAATGAAATGAAAAATGGTGTTCATTTGCCACACTCCAATCAAATTTGATGGTAATGATTTACCAAGCAATTCGGAAAAGGCAGAATCATTTGTAGATATGTTTGCTGATATAATGAATGCAAGCAAACTACCAAAAAATCATAAAATTTTTCAGGGAAAATGAAGAAAGAAATGATGACTATCAAGATCCACAGCGGAAAGATGATCTTTATGTCAATGCTCCAATTACTATACGTGAGGTGAGAGAAGCTATACTTTCCCTGACAAATAAAAAGTCATCAGTAGGCATGGACGCTATTTCTAATATCTTACTTAAACAATTGCCAAACAGTTGGGTAATGTTGCTACACGACTTATTTCAAAAGTGTTGGGAACAGGGAGAAAACCCTAAAATATGGAAACATTCTATCATAATACCGATTCCTAAAAGAAGGAAAAACGAAAAGTAATAAGAATAATTACAGACCTATATCATTAACTTCGCATGTAGGCAAACTTATGGAAAAGATAGTTTTAAACAGACTAATATTCTATTGTAATAAAAACAAAGTGATCCCCCAAAACCAAGCTGGTTTCCGAAAGGGTAGGTCAACCATTGATCATCTTGTCAAACTGACTACACAGGTAAAGCATCAGTTTGCTCGCAGAAAGAATATTTTAGCAACCTTTTTTGATATAAATAAAGCATATGATCGTGTTTGACATCATAAATTACTATATAAATTGAAACAAATTGGTTTGTCTGGGAACATCTCTACTTTTACATAAAAGACTTATTGATGAAAAGAAGCATGCAAACAAAGGTGGGAATTCCTATTCGACTACACGCATGCCTACAATGGGTATTCCACAAGGCTCGGTAATAGCGCCCCATCTTTTTATATATTACTACTTCATGACCTACCTCAATGCTTGTCAAAAAATGTCAACTTAGTACAATATGCAGATGATATTTGCATGTGGATGAATGTGTCCATGAAAAAGAAGTCACCAAAAAGAGATATAAATTACTATAGAAAAGCTTATCAAATGGAATTAGATAAATTAAATAACTACTTGCTTGAAAATGGACTAACTCTATCAACTGAGAAAACTCATCTGGTTTTATTTAACATGGTGGTGCTGATCCACCCAATCTACCATCCCTCCATATTGGATCTGATATTTTGGAATATAAAAAAAGGGTAAAGTTTTTGGGGGTTTATATTACTTCTAAATTAAATTGGAATTATCACATTGAATACTTGTTATCTAAAGCAAGAAAAACTTTAAATTTTTTTTAAAGTTATCAGTAAGCAATATTGGAGCCAAGATGTCAGAGTACTAAAACATCTAGCGATCAGTCTTGTTTGCTCTAGGCTTATATGGTCAAGAAGCTTTTTTCACTGCTCCAAAATATCTGTTAAATAATTACAAAGCGTGGATTGTAAAGCTTTTCGATTGGCCTTGGGGGTTCCTTTCCATACATCAACAATAGCAACATATAGAGAGGTAGGAGTACTTCCTTTAAATGAATGCCGTCAGCTTGCCATCGCTAAATATTTGCTAAAAGGCTCTTTAAGTGAAAACAATGTTGAAAATGAAATTGGCATAAGGTCAGATGCTGATTTCCCAAAAACGAGCCCAAAAACATATCATGTCTTAAAACAATAAGAACTGAAACTCTAGATACTTTTCAACAATCAGAAATACGATTAGAAGATATGGTGAAACGTAGTAATCTGTGTAGTGCTATCCCTCCGTGGGAATTACAAAAAAGGACATTTTTGACATTAATTATACTGATGCAAAGAAAAGTGAGAAAATAAATTTTATTGGCACAATTGCGAATGAGCATTTATTTCTCAATTATCCAAATCATCTCAAAGTTTATACCGATGGTTCAGTTCTAGAAAATCACGGAGCTGGTGCTGCTTTCACTATCCCCAACTTAAAGGTCAAAAGAGGTTATTACATTGGAAAGCACAGATCTATATTTACAGCTGAATTAACTGCTATTCTTATGGCTTTGCATTATTTGCTTGATTTTCCGAAAACTGTGACTCAAATTCTTTTTTGTGTCGATTCAAAATCAGTGTTGTATGCTTAAGCAATTCAAATTCTAGTGTGAGACAAGATTTGATTTTTGAGATTAATCATTTGGTGCATTTC
Source organism: Conus betulinus (assembly GCA_016801955.1). Lineage (NCBI taxonomy): Eukaryota > Metazoa > Mollusca > Gastropoda > Neogastropoda > Conidae > Conus > Conus betulinus. The sequence goes on along the minus strand of JADBJO010002946.1, from coordinate 89,298 downwards.
CTTATTCTAAGAGGTAGTAATCTTACCTTTCTTTGGGTGCCTTCACACAGTGGAATACCTTTCAATGAATCCGTAGATAAACTAGCTAAAAACTCTGCAGATTATACAAATGAAGCATATAATTTGAAGATCCCATTATCATTGAAAGAAGGTTATAGCCTACTGCAGAATGCTTGCTGGAAGCATTTTAGAAAGAAACAAGAAGATGTTGGCCACTCATCACCTGCTGACCACCAAACGAGTTTTGAAGATGTTTTTATATCTAAGTATGGTCAATTATCTAACCTAAGACTTTTAACTTCCCTTGCATATAGATTCAAACTTAATGCTTTTAAGACCAAATTCACTTCCAACACCACATGCGTGCGTGTGTGTGGGGGAAATTCTAATGAACATATACTTTTCCACTGTAGAAAAATGAAAACCTATCTGCCTACTTTTTCGGAAAAGTCCCTGAAGGAGGTTTTAGTAAAACCCCTTTTGATTTGTGACATTGTTTTAGGACTTGTTCAGAGTACCATTTTTAGATTCCTTTAATAATTCTACTTTCACGTTTAAATGTTAGTATCCTGTTACCTTCAGCGTTCATCTGATGATGTTTTTTTTAAAAATGTTATTCTAGTTATGTTATAGGTTGCAATTTTTTATTCACGATAACATTTTTTTCTTTCGATTTCCATCCCAATCCTCCTTTTTCTCTTTTCCCCTTTTTTCATTTATACTTCTTCATCTTTTTCTCTCTTACTGTTTCTCTATCTCTTTATCTCCTTCAGTTGCCTGTGTATCCACCCCCCCCCCCCCTCTCTTCCTCCTTTACTACCCTCTTTATTTATTTATTTTTGGTTGTCTAAAATCACTTATGTGTATAGACATTAAATTGAAGAACACACACACACACACACACACACACACACACACACACAGCATCAGATTTGCCCCACCCCCATCCCTTCTTCTCCATCCCCCCCTGCCCCTCTCCAACTTCATAATATATCCCGGGAGTTAGGCGTGTCACTTGGGACAGTCTGTGGTGGGCCTGGTCTTAGATTGGACCGAACTGGGCGTCTCCTCGTCTCTTTACAGAGGGAAAAGCATTGCCCCCAGTCACGACACCCTCCACTTCCCTCTCCCCATCTTTCAGCTTCTTATTTTCTGTCTTTCTTTTTTCGCCGGTCCAACAGTTTGCTACCCCCAAGTGCAGCACAACCCTCGGTTCGATGAAGCTGGCTGCCGAACGTCTAGATGATGAAGTAGAAGAAGAGTGCTTTGGAAATGAGATACTAAATTCCCTGATTTGAGTCCTGCATAGCATGGGTGTTTTTTTTTAATTGTTAAAAAAAATCTTTTAATCTTTTCTCGTAATTTGAACGGTAAAAACCACCAACACCCAATAAGCATATTGCAAATTTTCGGTTTATTTGTGAAAACCTTTGTCAAGCATTAAAAAACCCAAGGGCCCACTAAATGACAGACCAAAGCACGGCATTTATATTCTAAACTGATCATCTCTCACTCCCAGTTTACCTGAATTCTCACTCACTGATCTAAAATCCTAACAAAAGCCCACCAGAATTAAAGAAAGAAATGGCAGCAATGAGCTTCGTGTGAAATAAAAACATAGGGCAGTCAGTCAAGACCTTGAAAAAACAAACGGAAATGAGCTCAAGCTCACACTGGTGCAGCTAAAGATACCCGACAATACCCCCTCCCTTCCTCCATCATTTTCAAATGCATCTTTTGCTTACAATAAGGTAATGGAAAACACATTTCATGATTTTCACATGCAAATGGTACTGTTGTATACACTCGTATTACATTGAACTGGAACCTGAAATGTCTTATCTCTTACTTCCCCCCCCCCCCCCCCCCCCCCCACACACACACACACACACACACACTCCTCCCTCACAATTAATTCTCAGTCCCAATATACAGTCCCTGCCCATCCCTTTCTATATGTCTATGTCACGGACGGCTCAGCTTTTGAACTCTTTCTTGATAGGTCAGCGTAGGGAAACTAGAGTTCTCTTCTGTTGATGGTTTTATAGTTTTTCTTAGTCAGTTTTGGATGCGTTCTATACTTTCCGTACTCCTTCATATTTCTTTTCAATCATAAGGATCAGGGTCTCTTTATAGTGGTTTATCGTTGGTTTTACTTTTTCCTTCTATCCTTTTGGATGCCCCATCTCTTAGGAATACGAAACCGTGCTTTTCGCAACCCCTATTCCTCCGTGTGTGTGTGTGTGTTTTTGTGTGGGTGTTGGTGTGTGTGTGTTTTCTTTCTTCCATACTCTTCTATTCTTAGCATATGTGAGCCGCCCGTGGACCGTCCTCCCTCATCACCCGTCCACGTTCTTCACGTTTTCTTGTGTGTGTGTGTAAGTGGGTCGTTTTCTTTTTTTTTTTTTTTTTTTCTTTCCCAGAGTGAAATCAAGTTTCCAGCCACACTGGTAGGGTCTCTTTTTTTTTTTTTTTTCAGTTGCACGTGCCGTCCGTGGCAGGTTCCCAACTTCCCTGCATGACTGACTGCATGTGTGAACTGCTCAGCTGTAGGTTTTCGGTTTGGTTGGGGGAGTCGGGGAGACAGAGGGGGAAAAGGATTTCGGAGGACCACGATCCTCAGTCTGGACAAGTTTCTTGAAACCATTCCTGGTTTGGCGAACCCCTTAGGTGGGGATCCTGATGAGTTCCTGGTCACTTCGTTGTGATGTGCATTTTGGTGCCGGTCTGCCTGCCCTTCGCCTGGGTCGAGACAGAAGACACTGGGTGTCCCACCCTTCCCTCTCCATCCCGCTCACAAGACTACTGGTATAGTATTGTTCCGTATGGTTTGCTGTTGGTTTAGAATGTGTATTTTTCGTCGGGAAGTCTGGAAACTTGAGGTTCTGGTCATAGCCCTTAGCAGATGATTGGGCGTGTACAGTTTCATATCATTATAAAATGCGCGTTATTCTCACAAAACCCCTGTTATTGTGAATTGTAAGTCCGTTTATTTTGAGAGTTCTGGGGACCAAAGTGGTCTTGGTTCCATCAAAGTACGGCTTGGTATCAAGCCATAGTTAAAGTAAAGTTTTTTGTTTTTGTTTTGTTTTTTAATTCTTTTTTGAGTGAGAGACGTGACCGCACAGTTAGCCCGATTACGTGAATACCCTGCAGTTCGATAATATGTGTGTGAAATCTGTAGGCGGGCCGAAAGCTTCTGCCATGGTAGGTTTTTTTTGTTGTTGTTTTTTTTAATGTACAGCATATTTGCGCTTGCTACGAGACCGTAGATCCCAGCTACGTGTTTGTTTTGTCAAATTTTGGTCGTGAGCGCGCGGCGTGTATCCAGGCGTGTGCGGAGCCCACTAAATTCTCGGACGGCGCTCGCGTTCCCCCATCAGCACTCTCCATCGCCCTGCTCCTTGTCTCTGTTGTGTTCCTGTTCGTCTCTGTAAAAATGTGGGGGAAGGGAGGTGTGCATGTAGAGGGTATTGAATATTACATGTTGAATTGTTTGATTCAGGGTAGGATTATGTTATTGCACAATTTTGATGTGTATATGTCGTATGGTTATGCTAAATTTTGATAATCATTAGCGAGACAGTTGATTAGCGAACTTTTGTGCATTGTAGATGCAGTGAGTTTCGCTACAAGTATTTTGCTGAATCACGGAACTGGCGTAGGCTTTCAGGCCCTCTGTGATTTCTGGTTAACCTCAGAGTTGTGTGGACAAATATTGATATCACGTCCTCACGCATTTGTTTTTCTTTGTGTATAGCAATTTGTCAACCTGTAATCCTTCCTTCCATAATGAGGGAAAAAGAATTAGAGAGGTGGAGTTTGGATATCATTTCCCCGTTATTGTTTCCTTCTATTGATTGCAGTCCCATATTTTGAAAGCAGAGGAGGGGTTTGGGGCGAATAGTAGAATTTATTAGGAGAAAAAAAAAAAGGAACAATCAGCACGTAGCAAATTAGGGTTCTTCCCTGTAAAGCAGAGCAAATTAGCAAGGAGGGAGTGGGCTTGACAGTTTTTACCTTTCCTAGCAGAGTCACATAAGATGCACCACACAGCTCCATATTCTGGAAGAAAAGAAAAAAACACCCGAAGGTGCTGGGGAGGACCCAGAGAAGCACTGTCTTCACCTGCCCTTTGAGCAGTCCTGTACTACCCTTGGAGGCTTGCGAGCTGTGTTGACGATGGGTACAGACCATGATTGGCTTGCAGAGTTTTGTTTCATCACCGTCCCTCTGGTGCTTCGTCCCACCTTTCGATCACCTGCCCATTTCCCCACCTTCTTATGTCTTCCATCTTCTCTGCACCTTCCTGCCCTGGGAGCGCTGGGCTGCTGACGCCATCCCGGCCGAGATCGAGCCCCACTGGGTGCCTGCGCGAGGCCTCGCCAGCCACGGAGATCGCCGTCGCCGTGGCTTCTGCGGCGCTGCGAGGATTCTCTTTCTCTCCTCCCACGGCGAGTCCCTTCGTGTTGTGTCGTGTGACTGTTGGTGGAGAGAGTGTGGCCCGTCTACCCTTGCCCTTGTATGTGTGCTTGTGCAGTGACAGTATCTGTAACCCGACTCTAGGGATTTGTGACCCAAGTTCGCTATCCTTTGAAGGAAGTGACTGATGCAACGTGTGGCACATGCTCCTGTGTGCTGCTGGGAGTTGAGAAAACTCAACATGTTTATCTCGGATATTGGTTGTGTGTGTGCGTGTTGTGTAGTAGATCCTTTATGTTAGGAATGTCCCTCCTTATCTTCTTTGGGTTGAGTGGGGTGGTAGCATTTTAGTTGGGTATAGAGGAGGGGTGGTAATAGAGTGGGGGAAGTCCCAAAGGTTGGTAGTGTTTTGGATTATATTTTCTTTTGGGGGTGCGGTTTTTTTTTTTTTTTTTTTTTTTTTTAAACCGTGTAGGTAGCTCAGATTTCTCTATAGGCACTTTTTCCCGACTTTCATTTTCCTCCTCTCTACTTTTCCTTCTGTCTTTCTTTTATTCTTCTGTATGGCCCTTTCCCACAGAGTGTGGTTGATTTTTGTTAATGTTTGTCCATATGTAATAAAGTGTTGTCTTAGTGGTTTACCTTTGCCTCCTTGTGTTTGTCCGTGAGTGTGTGGCGATTCGCGGATCCCGCCTGGCCCCTCTCCTGAACCCTGTCATTTTTGACAGTCTGTACTTGCGTTTGTGTGTGAATACTTACGTGTGTGCGTTCATGCATGCGTGCGGCGTGCATGTGTGTGTGTGTGTGTGTGTGTGTGTGTGTGTGTGTGTGTGTGTGTGTGTGTGTGTATGAGAGTGAGTAAATGTGTGTGTGTGTGTGTGTGTGTGTGTGTGTGTGTGTGTGTGTGTGTGTTTTGCGTGCATGTTTGAGTGAGTGACTCTGTGTGTGTGTGTGTGTGTGTGTGTGTGTGTGTGTGTGTGTGTGTGAGCGAGAAAGAGAGAGAAAGAGTGAGTGTGTGTGTGTGTGTGTGTGCGTGCGTGCGTGCGTGTGTGTGTGTGTGCGCACGCATTTTTATGTGTCTGTTGCATGTAATAGGAAGTGTGGTACCCTACATTCAGCTAGTCCCAGACATTGAGGCCATTGGGGTAGTTAGTCCTGATCTTATGCCGCCAGTACCTTTCACGTGTTCTTCTCTGTCTGGTATCAAGTGTGTTCATCAGTTCAACAGGAGTGACACGGAGATCCTCCTCACTATGTCCACTGCTCTGGAAATGTTTGGCTTCTAAAGTTTCCCTGCATGTTAAATCAGTTCTACCGGCACTCTGTGTTTGGGTCCTAATGTTATGATTTTTTTTTTTTTTTAATGTTCGATCTGTGGCCATAGAATCGCCTGGACAGAGTCTGGCTTGTTTCTCCGATATATTGAACATCTTGACACCTAGCACAGTCTACTAAGTAAATCAGATTGGAGCTTTTGCAGCCCATAGCATCTCTGAGGTGGAAAGTCTGCCCTGTTCTAACACTGGTGAATGTGGATGTCTCTTGAAGATGTTTTTCTGACAAAGAACACATCTGCTGGCGGTACACGTGTATACCCCTGGTGATCTGTCACTTTGTTTATGAGTGATGGCTTGTGGTAGCTTGGATAGCATCAGAATTTTCCTGAGATTGTTACAGTTTCTTTCCCCTACCACTGCTGGCTGCGGCATGGACTTTCTGCATTCTACGACTTCTATGAAGATCGGGCATCCTGTCTTTGAGCCATCCTCCTATGTCTGGATGAGAGGGGTTGTGTGGGTTGTTATGAAGGGAACCCTCTCGTTTTTTTCTTGACTTTGTATCGAAGGGTTTGTTCTCTTGGAAGAGCTGTGACCTTTGTGGTGGCCTCCTGTATCAGTTGTTCTGGGTATCCTCGCCTCTGCAGCTTCCTTTTGAGGTCACAGCATCGTTGATGGAATTTTCCTCCTCTGCGTATACGCAGGCGCTGACCATAGGGGATTCCTCTCGTACAGTGGCGAGGATGGCAGGAATGGAACGGCAGGTACATGCTGGCATCTGTGGGCTTTACATACAGGTCTGTGATGATCTTCCCATGTTCTATGCTCATGTTCACATCAAGGTAAGGCACATTGGTTCTCCCATGATAACACGTGAATTTGATGGTATCATGTTGATCATTCAGCCAGCATAGGAATTGTTGTAGGTTCTCCTCCCCGTGTTCCCAGAGAGCATCAGAATATCGTCAATGAATCTGCGCCAACAGTTGTTTTCTTCAACACCAGGCAGATCTGGACAGAAGACGCCTCTCAAGATGTCCCATGAAAATATTGGCTATGGTCGGGGCCATTGGCGTGCCCATTGCAGTGCCGTGGATTTGTCTGAACATCTCTCCATCGAATTCAAAGTAGCTGTTTTGTAAAATATGGTCTACAATCTGCGTTAAAAGTGAAAGTTTGGGGATATTGTCCGTCTGGTATCCAGGGTCTTTCAGAATCTCTCTAAGGGATGTGGATACTTCCTCAGGAGGGATGTTTGGGTACAGACCCACAACATCAATTGTTACAATGAGTGCTTCATCATTCAATGGCGGCATGGAGTTGTTCCATTCTCTCTTATAGTCTGAAGGAGATGGCTCGTGTCCTTCAAGTAGGATGGTAGTTGTTGCACTACAGGCTGTAGCCAGTGATCCACCAGCCTTAAAAGCCGTTCTGTGGGACCACCCACTCCCGACACGATGTGTTGTCCAAATCTTTACGTACTTTGGGGAGGTGATAGAATGCCCCTGTTCTTACATTGGTGAGGTCTGTCCGACCACAGTCATAATTTCTTGTCTATAACACCATCGTCTAGGAGCTTCTGCATGAATTCATTGGATTTCTTGGCTATTTCCACAGTCTTTTCTCGTAAGTTTGACGGCTTTGCTGGTGCACATGTAACATTAGCTTGCACATGTGCTGTCATCTTCCATAATGACACAATCCAATTTACACCATTGATTATGGACTTATCTGTTGAAACTGACTGAATAATCAACTGGTTGATTGCGGTCGCTTTCCTAGAGGAAGACGAAGAGGAAACTTTGTTACACTTAATGTGCCATCTTAAAGGGAGGTTAGCGCTCTTTCTCTGAGAAGTTAACTGCAGCGGGAGACAGATAGAGGCTAAAATAGCATGTTGTCCAATTACGCCAAAAGTGTGAGGCTGCACAGGTGTGGAACTGCCAGAGACAAGGGGGGAAAAAATTAGAAAGGGCAAGTCCCGAAAACGAAAATACCAAGAGAGATAAAGCTTAGCGTGTTCCGCCCCTTCGAAGGGAAGCTACTCTTACTAGAAAAACAAACCACTTCTGTGCTGATTCTAAAGATGTCAGAACGCCTGATCCAAAGGTAAGAGGTTTGATTTCGCATGGTTGAAGGCGATCCATTTTGGGTCTGATTTGATCTATTAAAAGCCATGATTGCTAGCATGAGGAAGCTGAAACCCGCTCATCACATTGTGCATGATCGTCGGTGAACTTCAGATCAAATTTTAGAACATTACTCAACCAAATCTTGGCAAGTTCAATTTACTCTTGAAGTTCATAATCACATGGCTCAGAGAACTCGCTGTAAGTTGACCGATTTCCAAGTGACTGAGAGGTATTCGCTCTGCCTTTGTTAGCTTTCCAGCACTTTGTGTGTGTATGTGTGTGTGGTCTATTAACTTGTACGACTTCTCAAAGAACAGTTTGTGACCAGAGTGTGTTTCCATCTGTTACTTCCTCAAGTACCTGCACAGATGTGGAGTCAAATCATTTTAAGGTTGGTGTTAATGTTTAACAGCTTACCTGTGATCTGGTGATTGCATTTTACAGCACTCAAATGCTGGTGGTTCTATAAATAAAAAGAATGAACTGGGTGTACACATTAATTTTAACTGCACAAACTTATCTCAAACTTATTCAGATTTTGATTGTGTTGTATACATGTTGCATACATCCAGTGATCCAGTCATTTTGCATTATGATTATTGCAGTGGTGGGGGAGTAGTGTGTGTAGCATTTATGTTTGTCCTGTGTTGGTGTCTCACTACTACAAAGGCCGGCTCAAAAGACTGCACAGTTTTTGAGGGACAGTACTGTTGTCTAGCTGATTTTAGGCCATGATAGTCCTTTGAAGTAATCTTTGACTGTTTAAAGTGTCAAAACTGTGAAATGTGGCATCAAGTCACTGTGTATCAGTGATTATTTCAGATATAGAACTGTTATTTGATTGTTGGTTCCTAACCAGCAGTTTAGGATCCGGTACAAATATGTCATCTAAGCTTTTGAGACATCAGCAACTGATCAGGAGCATTTGCTAGAACCAGCCCCTTATTTAGTCTTGCTGGGACCAGCCCTTCATTTAGTCTTGCTGGGACCAGCCCCTCATTTAGTCAACCACCCTGTAAAAGAAGGTCAGCCATAGTTGTTTGCACCATTCTTGGATTGTGAGGAGGTCATACTTGCTGAGGAGACCCATCAGAGAGCCCATAGTCTTAGACATGGGGGCCGGAATAGCTCAGTGGTAGAGCACTGGACTTGTGATCCTGAGGTAGTGGGCTCAAATTTCAGTAACAGGGGGATTTTTCCCTCAGAGTTTACATTGGTTCTGACTCCATTCCCCATACAGTCCTTCGAATGAGACTATAAACTGAGGTTCCATGTGTGAACGCGTGCATAACATCTTACATACATGTCAAATCCTATCACCAACTTTCGAAAGAGAAGGCCAGTTAGGCCGTTGGTATGGATGACATGTTACACAAAGCATGTACCTTCCCGAAGTTGGAGTATGGCTGCCTTAATCATAAGTTAATGATGGGATAAAAAAAAACAGTCATGCACATGAAAGTGTCAGAATCCTCAACTCGATGAAGGTGGACACTAAAGGAAGAAGAAGAAGACAAAGTCTTTGGTTGTGTGCACAGTCAGTGGCTCCAGTAGATTTTAGTGTATCAAGCAACAAAATGGATGATGTTGAAAAATTTCTATCCTCATAGATTTTAAGTCAGCCTGGCCCGAAACTAGTAGTAGTGTTACTGGGAAGAAGTTTTAAGCACATGAAGTTGTTACGTGATTTGTGGAAGGATCATGTGTTCCTTGTTTCACTACGAAGTTGCAGACTTACTCCTGTTATATCATAAAAAACCTTTCTGTGTCAATGGAATGCCGCATAAGTCCTCTTTACATCAGTGATCTTTTCCAAGACCTTCATCTAAAGTTGCCTGGTGGCTGTCTGGATGTAGTCCAGCTGTCTTGGACTCCATGTTCCTGACTTTGGCACGGCATCACACCATTTGGCACCAGACCCTGCCCTTCCACTCCCCTTCCTTCCCTCCCTCTCTCTCTCTCTTGTCTCTCTCCATCTCTGGCTCAAGCTGATGTTTGCGGCCCTGTTTATTTTCCCTGTTTATCAGTGACCTAGCAATTGAAGTGATTAAGAATGGAAAAACATGGAGGGGGAGGAGTAGCAGCAGGCTATTGATGCTTTTGAATTATTTATTCTCTATTGACCGATAATGCAGTTCTGATATTGGTGACAGTTACTGGTTTAGAGACTCAACTGAATAGTTACAATGCGCAGCTGCTTCCTCCAGTTAAAGGTTAATTTGTCCAGGAGGAGTATTATTGTATTTCATAAGAGTAGTTTTTAAATCATTCAAGCGCAAGAGTAAGGTGGTGGTATGATAGTGTCTCCATGTCTGTTGTGAATGCATGTACTCATATTTACGTGATGTAGTATTTGGTATATTTTTCTTGTGTTTCTGACATTTGTTAGTGGGTGCAAGGATCTTGCTAGTGAGGCCAAAAAATGCATTGCTCTGTAATATCCGTAGAAAAAAAAATCCTCACTAATATCTTTTAATGTATTTCTCAAGTTGTTTGATGGTTTAGTTTAGCCTGTTACAGTACGGGTCTGAAATATAGAGATTAGAGAACGCTACTGTATTTTGTGAATCTGCACCTTTTTGCCTTGGCACCCTTTTGCTTTGAAAGGGTTTTCTGGTGGAAACAGACGAATGCCTAATGATCCTATTCATATTAACTTGGGGATGAAAAGATTCCATATACACATTGTTTCAGCGATTAAAAGCATCATTATTGCTGAATTTACTTTAAATGGAAGAGCACAGATTACCATGCAATCCTTATATTATGCTATATGATCTCAATGCTAGAAGAAAAAACAATTGAATAAGTAAGATATATGTATTTGTCACTTTGAATCCAGATTCGGTTCTGACTGGTTAAATTGAGATGTTGGCAATGTTTGGCAGCTTATACGAATGTTTTTTGTCAATGATTGATTGACTGTATTAGACGAAGATAGTCAGACCTTGTGCAACATAGTGGAAGGTTTTTGATTTCTATCAAAATGTTTGCAGTTTTCAGGATTTGAAGCTTTATTTAACTTAAGAAATTGACATATCCTGACCACATTTAGAACTGGAATATCATAATTAGTTGTTAAGTTTAGATACAAAATGATTGTTGATGACACTGTTTTGCTGTATCCACTTGATAAAGAGTCTCAAGAGAATTAGATCTTTTTTGTTCTTTGCCTTCCATCCCTAAGGACAAAATTCATTCAGCCAAAATGTTATTGACAGTCTTTTGTATTTAAATTGACCATGTTGTTGTTGTCAGTCTCAACAACAGTTGTTCACAAATGTATAAGACATTTAAAATTCAGAGAAATAGCTACCTGTTGATATTTTGAATTATTTGTGTTAGGAATGCTTTGCATTTGTGGGTATTTGTTGCATATGATATTTCGCTCTCCTGTTCTTGAGGGCCAAGCCTTTATGAATTAAACATCCAGATCTGAATTCCTCTCTGGCCCTGAGGATAGAATATCCTCTGCCATCAACGCGGATGGCCTTGGTGATTTTCAGTCAAGCTCATCTTTTATCAATGAAATTCAAAGTGTACTGCTGCATGCTTAAAGTGCTCCAGCCTGTCAACATTCTGCTTATAGGATGGATCCCAGATTATTTCTCCATATTTCAGCAAGATAAGATAAGATAATGTTGCTTATAGTCCAGCCGACCGCAAAGGGCCACATCAGGGCTGTCACCACGTTAAAATCAACTCACAGTCAGTCATTCACACAATTCTTTAAAATACATTAAAAAAAAAAAAAACAAACATCTAAAAGTTACGAATCTTTCCACTGTAAAATCTCAGATTCGATGAAAAATGTTGATCTCTTTCAAGAATTCAAAGATCGCATCAGGCGGGACATCTCTGAACAAGGTTTTCATGGAATCTGCTGTAAAATGCCTATGTCTCACCTCATGCAAGTCCCAACACTCGAAAAGAATATGTTTCATTGTGAGTGGCACATGGCATGGAATGCACCACGGAGCTTCATCACTCTTTAAAAGGTATGAATGGGTAAAATACAAATGGCCGGTGTGCAGCCGGCACAGAACTGTTTCTCCTTTACGACCACCAGACGTAGATGAGAGGAACTCCTTAAGGTTTGCATATTTCAACATGGATGAAACTAATGCTAGGAAAATATTACATTTGCAGGCAGTGCCAGGGTTTTACTTAAGATTACTATGGAGAATAGAGCCTGTTCTAAAATGTGCCATTGTTAAAACATCCATTATTTGGAAAGTAGATCTGAATATGTTACCTTGTGATTGCTTGAGAATTATGGTATTGAGATTGCCAAAGACTGAAGAGTAAGTAGAATAACTTTCAGTATTAAGGTATGCACTTTGAATATAATGAGAAGAGAAAAAATACACTGCAGCACTCATAGCATAAAATGATGCCATAAAAGTTCACCAATATTATAAGAGAAAAAAATATACTACAGCACTCACAGCTTAAAATGATGCCGTAAAAGTTCACAGAATTCAATACATCACTCATAAAACCAAACTTAAAATGTGAACCATATAATGAAAAATGTTCAATTGATTTTATTTGATCTCATTTAAAGCATCGATTTGTAACATTTTCAAAAGTATACTGTTACAAAAAGTTGGGATCATATGTCACTGAGGACCAAACCGTATTTGTCTGCTACATAAAGGAAACTTTGGATTAAAACTACAGCTATGCCACAGCAAAGCTTGCCGTTTCTTATTAAGTTATTCTTTATCACAAGTAATAAAAAGTCTTTTCAACAAAGAGTTGGTGGTTGTTCTTGTGAGAGTAAAAAGCATCATTCATTTCATGTATGTGAGAGTTTATATTGCAGTCCATGTGTGTGTGTATGCATAAGTAGCTGTAAGATGTCGTGGGTGCGTTGTTTGTATGTGTGTGTGTTTTGTGTAAGAGGTAGGTTGTCAAATCATGTCTGAGATTAATTATGTTTGAACAAATAATGCCACCACAGACAATGATTGTCCATGTACATATGCAGTTTTTGGACATTTTACATAGAAAAACATAGCTTCAAGCCTGCGCATCCTAATAACACCACTGCAAATTATCACCTACATATACACAATGATTTTTTTTACACTTTGCATACTGAAACACAGCCTCAGGCCCCAAAATCACAATAATAGTATTAATACTGCTGCAAATTATGAGCATCATGCCACAGGTGCCGTCTTTGAAAAACTAAACCACACAAAAACATGGGCTAATGCATGGAAATTATCAGAATTCCGTCATTGATTATGATCACTATGCAATATTCTGACTTCCCATACCTGTTGTGCTATGGGTCGCCCAGCATGTTCTAAGATGACCCGAAAGGGGACTGCTGCATTAGTATGTATTGGGTTTGACTCAATAGGTGGGATTGTATTGCATCAAACTAACTCAATGCCCATGTATTCAATTAGACCTGGCATGTCTTGGGTCAGATCACATATTGAGTTATAGTTGTGACAGAAACGCTTGTCAGAGGAATGGTCTCCCCTCTGAGAGTTCCTACCATGCTGAACAAATGAGACGTGGGGAAAAAAAACAAGTGCTGGATAACAATTTCTGTGTGTGTGTGTGTGTGCGCGCGCGCGTGTGTGTGTGTGCACGCACCCACATATTTATGCGTGTGTTGTTTGGTAGAACATGAGATTAACATCCTAATAGTGGATAATTCTGAAGGATAAGTTGTTCCCAAACTGATGTCCATGTAGCATGTGTCCGCATTTTTATCTGTGTATGCATGTGCACATGTATACTTGTACGTAAGACCTGTATAGCTGCAGAAACCATGAATCCGCGAATACACATCCACCCTTGATGAAAGATCACATTGTTTGTACCCAGGCCTTGCAGCGCGAAGATGAATCTTTTGAACAAGTGGACATCGTCCCTGATGATCTCCCCCCACCCAACGTAGACCTCAACTCCTACGTCCCGGTCAGCCAGCGGACATCACCCTTGACCCCGTGAGCAGTTTGAGGCCATGCTTGACAAGGATGGACGATTGGTCAGCGAACATCAGTTGAGACAGGCAGTCTTTCTAGGTGGGTGTTGGTTAGAAAAGGAATTTGGGGGGAGGGGGGGGGGTGTAGAACAGGGGGCCGGGGGTATCATAGGGGTTGGGAAGATGTGCATATGTGACTGGCGCATAACTGATTGCACAACCCCCACTGCCTGTATGTGTGCATGTGATTGACATGCGTGACGCAGTGTAACTCATTTCTCCTTTTTAGTTTTCATACAGAACCCAGAAGTTCAGTTTTCTTATATTTTTTTTTTTTACTATTTTTCAAAGTCACCACTTACGTAGTGGTGATATGCCAAAGTTTCAGCTTTGGCATTTCTCTGCTCAACTTTGATGTGCCGAAACTTTATGGCACAGATGTATTTTTACACACCTGTAAGTTTCAATCCAAAGAAACTAGATGCACCACTAGCTTCAGCACTGAACTATATGCAGTTCTGTTTGCAGTTCCACATGCAGTTCTGTTTGCAGTTCCACATGCAGTTCTGTTTGCAGTTCCACATGCAGTTCTGTTTGCAGTTCCACATGCAGTTCTGTTTGTAGTTCCAGTGGACCAGAAAACACTGTAGTTTTTCTTTCATAGTCTTTGGAAACAGGTCAGCGGTCTCTTTTTCTCCAGACAAAATGGCAGAACAAAATCGATTTTAACTTCAAAAGTTGATGGAGCTTGTGTTTAGTAAAAGGTCTGGCATTGAACATGCAGAGAACATGACGATGCAAATTCTACTTTGATGAACAAAACATTAACATCTTTCCACTGGACAATAGAAATATTCTAAGATAAACTTTTGAAAAACTTGGTGGAAATGGCACACTCACCCACAAAAAAACTTGCGCTAGCATGAAGGTGAAAATGGCACACTCACCCACAAATGACTTGCGCTAGCATGAAGAAATCTGAAATGACCTCTGTCCTATCATCTTTACCCTTTATTGAGCAGAGAGTGGATGGAAAGTATGAGCCCCCATCGGGTCGACGATTGTCGCTTTCAACAGTCTTTCTAAGTATAATATGTCAACAACCGTTGTCAGTGGCTGTTCACAACAATGTTGACGTTTATTACCAGTGGCATTGAAAGTGTTAATGGGTCATTGACACGTAGACGTCGCAGTGACTGATGACTTCCTGTTGTAACCAGCTGGCAAGGATGTTAGGAAGAAGAGGATGTGTGTGTGTGTGTGTGTGTGTGTGTGTGTGTGTGTGTGTGTGTGTGTGTGTGTGTGTGAAGAAGCAGTATGAATGTTATTGGTGATGTGCATCATTTCAAGATGGAATGCCAAAATGAAACACTGTTTCCTTCTTGTTATTTCAGATAAAAGATGTGTTTTATCATTTCCCTGAAATGATGTCAGGAGGAAAAAAGAAGATTCTTGAAGCTGGCAAAGTTAGAAAAAATGGCAAAATTATGCAGTCATTCCCCTATCTCTATTTTTAAGAAATGATCTTTTTTTTTTTATGTGTGTGTACGTGTGTTCAAAACACCTAAAAAAAAATTAAGTTGTTTCTTTTCTAATTTATTTGTTATCCTCCATAGCCTGAAAGGGAGGGACGGTTGTGATTCAAGTGTGTGTGTGTGTGCACATGCGTGCATGCGTGTGTGTGTGTTTATTTGTGTGTGTGTGTGTGTGTGCGTGTGTGTGTGTGTGTGTGTGTGTGTGTGTGTGTACATTATGCATTGATTGTCCAAAATGTGATGCAGTGGGAAAGAAACTTCTGCATCTGCCCTTGTTCACATGAAAGCCATTACTGTTTTTGGTACCTAAGTTAGTATGTTATTAATTCTTAAGCACCAAGCAGTGCACAGAGTGGTTTGTTTTGTAGGGCGTTTCCTTGTCTGCCAGTCCAGCCACAGGGCCCGCTTATTTCCCCCATCCTTGTTCCCTGGCAGTCAGGTGTCTGAGGGTCATTCAGTGTAAAGGACCTTTTTCTGTGGGAGTACCCCATCAGGTTTCAGTCAGGGCATCTGGCCCTCGGTGATCCTTTCCTCAGTCAGGGCATCTGGCCCTCAGTGATCCTTTCCTCAGTCAGGGCATCTGGCCCTCAGTGATCCTTTCCTCAGTCAGGGCATCTGGCCCTCAGTGACCCCTTTCCTCAGTCAGGGCATCTGGCCCCTCTGTGATCTTTTCCTCAGTCAGGGCATCTGGCCCCTCTGTGATCTTTTCCTCAGTCAGGGCATCTGGCCCCTCTGTGATCCTTTCCTCAGTCAGGGCATCTGGCCCCTCTGTGATCCTTTCCTCAGTCAGGGCATCTGGCCCCTCAGTGATCCTTTCCTCAGTCAGGGCATCTGGCCCCTAATCATCCTTTCCTCAGTCAGGGCATCTGGCCCTTCAGTGATCCTTTCCTCAGTCAGGGCATCTGGCCCTCGGTGATCCTTTCCTCAGTCAGGGCATCTGGCCCTCGGTGATCCTTTCCTCAGTCAGGGCATCTGGCCCCTCTATGATCCTTTCCTCAGTCAGGGCATCTGGCCCTTCAGTGATCCTTTCCTCAGTCAGGGCATCTGGCCCCTAATCATCCTTTCCTCAGTCAGGGTATCTGGCCCCTCTGTGATCTTTTCCTCAGTCAGGGCATCTGGCCCTTCAGTGATCCTTTCCTCAGTCAGGGCATCTGGCCCTTCAGTGATCCTTTCCTCAGTCAGGGCATCTGGCCCTCTGTGATCCTTTCCTCAGTCAGGGCATCTGGCCCCTCTGTGATCTTTTCCTCAGTCAGGGCATCTGGCCCCTCTGTGATCCTTTCCTCAGTCAGGGCATCTGGCCCCTCTGTGATCTTTTCCTCAGTCAGGGCATCTGGCCCTCTGTGATCCTTTCCTCAGTCAGGGCATCTGGCCCTCGGTGATCCTTTCCTCAGTCAGGGCATCTGGCCCTCGGTGATTCTTTCCTCAGTCAGGGCATCTCTGGCCCCTCTGTGATCCCTTTCCTCAGTCACTAGTCAGGGCATCTGACCCTCAGTAACCCTTTCCTCAGTCAGGGCATCTGGCCCCTCAGTAACCCTTTCCTCTGTCAGGGCATCTGACCCTCAGTGATCCTTTCCTCAGTCAGGGCATCTGGCCCCTCTATGATCCTTTCCTCAGTCAGGGCATCTGGCCCCTCTGTGATCCTTTCCTCAGTCAGGGCATCTGGCCCTTTGTGATCCTTTCCTCAGTCAGGGCATCTGGCCCTCTGTGATCCTTTCCTCAATCAAGGCATCTGGCCCTCAGTGATCCTTTCCTCAATCAAGGCATCTGGCCCACAGTGATCCTTTCCTCAGTCAGGGCATCTGGCCCTCAGTGATCTTTTCCTCA
Source organism: Conus betulinus (assembly GCA_016801955.1). Taxonomy (NCBI): domain Eukaryota; kingdom Metazoa; phylum Mollusca; class Gastropoda; order Neogastropoda; family Conidae; genus Conus; species Conus betulinus. Next base: position 72,158 of record JADBJO010002946.1, on the reverse strand, counting down.
GTCAGGGCATCTGGCCCCTCAGTGATCCTTTCCTCAGTCAGGGGGCATCTGGCCCTCAGTGATCCTTTCCTCAGTCAGGGCATTTGGCCCTCTGTGATCCTTTCCTCAATCAGGCATCTGGCCCTCAGTGATCCTTTCCTCAATCAAGGCATCTGGCCCTCAGTGATCTTTTCCTCAGTCAGGGCATCTGGCCCTCAGTGATCTTTTCCTCAGTCAGGGCATCTGGCCCTCAGTGATCCTTTCCTCAATCAAGGCATCTGGCCCTCAGTGATCCTTTCCTCAGTCTGGGCATCTGGCCCTCGGTGATCCTTTCCTCAATCAAAGCATCTGGCCCTCAGTGACCCTTTCCTCAGTCAGGGCATCTGGCCCTCAGTGATCCTTTCCTCAGTCAGGGCATCTGGCCCTCGGTGATCTTTTCCTCAGTCAGGGCATCTGGCCCTCGGTGATCCTTTCCTCAATCAAGGCATCTGGCCCTCAGTGATCCTTTCCTCAATCAAGGCATCTGGCCCTCGGGTGATCCTTCCTCAATCAATCAAGGCATCTGGCCCTCAGTGATCCTTTCCTCAATCAAGGCATCTGGCCCTCGGTGATCCTTTCCTCAATCAAGGCATCTGGCCCTCGGTGATCCTTTCCTCAGTCAGGGCATCTGGCCCTCGGTGATCCTTTCCTCAGTCAGGGCATCTGGTCCTCGGTGATCCTTTCCTCAGTCAGGGCATCTGGCCCCTCTATGATCCTTTCCTCAGTCAGGGCATCTGGCCCCTCAGTGATCCTTTCCTCTTTTTTGGCTGCCAGTCAGAGTTACTCCACACTGGTATTTCTTATTCCTCATCCCGAGCAGTCTGGAGTTTGTCAGTCTTTCGAAGCAGCTAGCCTAATTTTGGTGGGTCAGGGGTCAGATTCAGCAGGGATTGACTGACCGCTGGCCTAGTTTGGTGGGTCAGTGGCCAGATTCAGCAGGGAAGTGACTGACCGCTAGTCTAATCTGGTGGGTCAGGGGTCAGATTCAGCAGGGGAGTGACTGACCGCTAGTCTAATCTGGTGGGTCAGTGGCCAGATTCAGCAGGGGAGTGACTGACCGCTAGTCTAATCTGGTGGGTCAGGGGTCAGATTCAGCAAGGGAGACTGACCGCTAGTCTAGTTTGGTGGGTCAGGAGTCGGATTCAGCAGGGAATTGACTGACTGCTAGCCTAGTTTGGTGGGTCAGGGGTCGAATTCAGCAGGGGATTGACTGACCGCTAGCCTAGTTTGGTGGGTCAGGGGTCAAATTCAGCAGGGGATTGACTGACCGCTAGCCTAGTTTGGAGGTCAATGGTCAGATTCAGCCAGGGGATTGACCGCTAGCCTAGTTTGATGGGTCACTGGTCAGATTTAGCAGGGGACTGAGCACTAGCCTAGTTGGGTGGGTCAGGGGTCAGATTCAGCAGGGGACTGACCGCTAACCTAGTTTGGAGGGTCACTGGTCAGATTCAGCCAGGGCGTCAGTCCCCTGCATGAGTCCTCCTTTTGACACATGTCAGTGTTTCAAATTCTGTCAGTCATTGCTGGAGACCTTCTTGGCAGCTAGTCGGTCACATCCAGGCTGTGGGACATTTGCTTTCATTCGGCAGAAGAGAGAGTGAGTTTTATCACCATGCTATAAAGCTGATTGCTGCAGATTTGCGCACGTTCACAAACATTCACCGCAACAAGGAAGAAAAATCTGAGGAGTGTTTCCTGTTTGGCTGCCAGGTCCCCAACAGTACACAAGCTTTGTTTGCATGGTGTTGTGCTGTTCTGTTGGGTTTTTAGTTTGCACTGCTGTTTTCTTGTGGCTGATCACATTTTTCTTTTTTTTTTTTTTTTCCTCTGTAGATTAGGCAGTTGCAACTTACATAGCAGTGTGCTTGATAGCTCAGAAACTGCAGTATGTGTGTGTAAATGTTTGGGAGGGGAAGGGGTGTTAGTTTGTGGGTATGAGAGTGTGTGTATATGCGTTTGTGTGTGTGGGTAGGTGTGTGCATGCACACACAGGTATGTGGCACATCAGCTGTGATTGATGGTGATTCGTTCTGTGTAGGAGGGGTGCAGCCATGTATCAGGAAGGAGGTGTGGCGCTTTCTCTTTGGACTTTACCCATGTACATCCACAGCCAGGTAACAATGAGCGTGTTGTTTGTCCACTGTCAGGTAAACAGTATGAGCACGTTGTTGCCCACCGTCTTACACCTTCATGTCACAAATTGATGTGGGGACAGCTTTCTGATGAACTGAACCGTTGCTGCTCACTATTTCTTTTCTTTTAAAAAAACCCCACCTAAATCCACAACTGGGAAGATATTGATGGTTGGCCGTTGTGCTTCTGTGTTACGTCTGTTGTGTTTGTCACGGCACTGGCCTGTGCCTCCTGGTACAGTGCAAAACAGTGACCTGCCTCACAGCGTATCCTTGGTGCATGAGACCTGTGATGCCGTCTGTCATCACTGCAGATTAGGAGATGATTGGTGAAACAAGCAGGCTGATAAGTTAGTGGAAAAAACCCCCCCCCCCCCCCCCCCCCCCCAAAAAAAAGGAAAGAAGAGAAGATTGAGGGGCAGGAGTGGTGGCAGCAAAATGAGCAGAAAGAAGCAAGTACAAGCTGACAACAGACAGCGATCATTTGATTCCTGGTGCGAGGGCTACAAGAAGACGATGCTGAGTATCTGTGTGGGTATTCATAATGAGCGGCGTGAGAGTACTGCCACTGAGAGGGCAATGAAGATGAAATGGGGGGAAAAAAAAACAAAGTAGAAACACATGCGTACAAAGAAAAGGAAAAATAACAAAAGAGTCTGTACATGCCACTGTCCATAGACTACGGAAACTGTGGCATCACAGTCACTAAACTGTATGTGTTAAACAGCTTGGCGTAGCTTAGCCCCTGCTGATTTTTGCAAGGGTCTGAAAACCTGTCCTCTTCATATGGGGGCAATGGTATGAACAGTCCTGTGAAATAACCAGTTTGGGTGTAAAGACACTCTGTTGAAATAACAGGTTTGGGTACAAAGATGGTCTGTTGAAATAAGCAGTTTGGGTATAAAGACACTCTTGCTCTGTGGGAAAAAAAAAAAGTTGATCTGCTATACAGTTACGAGAGGGATTTTTGATGTCCAGTATTTCAAGTTAACGTCTTTTCACTGAGAGTGACACCATGAAACTGTTCTACAATGCCTTTCCATGGTCATGAAAAATTTGGGCTTTGTGGACAGGGCTCGGTACAGAGAGGCAGACAGACGATATGAATACACACATGCAAACCAGTTGCATGCTTATTTGCACATTCAGAGCAAAAAAAGTAACTACAATGAGTTATCAAGGGTAAGGATGAGAAGAGAGTTTGTTCTAAGTACAACTTTTGGAGATAAATCCAGAGACAGAATTATAACATTTGGAGATAAATTCAGAGACAGAATTATAACATTTGGAGATAAATCCAGAGAAAGAATTATAACATTTGGAGATAAATCCAGAGACAGAATTATAACATTTTGGAGATAAATCCAGAGAAAGAATTATAACATTTGGAGATAAATCCAGAGACAGACTGGTGCATTACATCAAAACACACTCAGCATTGCAGCTGCTGCTCTGTATGTGAGGTCCCAAGATCATAACTATGTGTGCCATTCGGAACAACATGCTTATGCTCCGTCATACATGCTGATGTCAGTTCACAAAGTATGGCTATGTTTAACACTCATACAGATAAATCTTGAATAAATGTTAGTGAACCGCCAAGAGAAACATGGACAAACGAGTCACAAGACAAAACACAATGCGTTTCGACCTCTTAGGTCTTCATCGGGCAAGACACAAACAAATAGGACAACGAAAATGAACGAATTTGTTACTTAGCTTAGATCTCGTCACTCTTCAGCGCAAGGTAGGCAGGCGTTGAATCATACAGATGTATTCATACACAGAAACAACATGATGTTCATTCAGACTACTCATCACAAGCATTAAGTGTCTTGTTGCGCACAATGAAAGGAAAGTTCTTATTTTCTTGGAGGATCACATGCAGCAGGAAAAGAAGTTGGTCTGCTGACTGTTAGAGTTAGTTGGAGAAAGGTGGTTTTCAAGTAAGGGACTAATCGGGTTGATGTTTAAGCTTTTTTTTTTCAAACAATTTTGCAGACACAGAAGCGTTTACAGTAGGAAGGTGGGCTGCTAGTTGGAACAAGGAGGGGTCTGAAATAACGCAACAGTGAGAGAAATGAGAGAAGTCATTCCACAGAGGGGCAATCATCAAGGGAGGCCTGCCTGTATAAAATAAGAAACCTGGGAAGTGTGTGTGTGTGTGTGTGTGTGTGTATGTGTGTGTGTGTGCGCGCGCGATGTGTGTTGGGAGATTTGACTCGGTGTGTATGTGCATGCGCACACGCATGTGTTTGTTGTAATGCAGGGAGCGGGAGGCATTGCTGTTGGACTACATTGTGAAGTACAACGAACTGAAGTCGCGGTGGAAAACATTGCTGGTGTTGGCGTCTGTGCCTGGACGTAAGTGTGCCTAGTCCCTTCATGTGTGTGTGTGTGTGTGTGTGTGTGTGTGTGTATGTATGCATGCGTGGTGCATGCATGCGTGTGTGTGTGTTCATGTGTTTTTTTCAGTATAGTGTCATTCTGCAGTCACATCCATATAGCATGTGAAGGTTTAAAGATTTGGATGTTTTTGGGTTGAAAGTTTGGTCAGTTCTGTTCAGTTCTCTCTGTGCAGTCTGGCCCATGAGGCATTGCCAAGGGATCTGCCCCTCTCTGTATCTGCTGCCGCTCTTTGGGCCACCTCAGGTGTCCAACTCCTGCCCTCCACCTCTCTCATGGCTGGTCTCTGCCAGATTCCTCGGGTTCACCCTTGTTTGTCCAAAACACACGGCTGTCCTGGGCAGAGTTGGGCTGCATGCTATAAATGTGTCCCCCCGCCATCTCCAGTAGTGTATCTGGATTGCCTCTTCCGCTGTTTCTGCCCTACTTTGGATATCTGCATTTGAGACAGTACTGTCAGGGAAATCCGGAGGACATGCAACAGGCACTAGCTGTGGCCACCTTCAACTTCTGCCAATAGTGATTGTGGTCTCCCAGCACTCTGAAGGAGAACACTGAGTGAGGACTTAGCTTCAGATGATCCTGTGGACCCTAGAGCCAGTGGATATCTAAATGGGCTTGAGCATGATGAATGCTTGGTCTGTTTTGCTCAATCTGTTGTTCACCTTCAGGTCACAGTCACTGCCTGTTGTCACTGTACTACCCAGGTAGAAAAATTGTTGTACTTAGTTCAGTGGCGTGCTACTCACAGTGACTGGGTCGTGGTTTTGATGCTTTTTCCTCTGGGCTTTTGTCTTTTTGTCATTTAGTGATTTACTCTTCAGGAGAAACTAATATATATATATATATATATGTGTGTGTATATATATATATATATATATATACACACTCTTAGGTTTATGTACGTATGTGTGTGTGTGTGTGCCTGCAAGTTGTGCAAGTGTGTGTTTGTGTGTGTAAGGAAAATCAGACATTTTCAGAGTGTTTTCAGACACCTCCAAGTTCTGTGTAGTATCAAACGAACACACACACACACATCTGTACGAACACAGACCAGCTTGAATGGTCCGTGCTATCCTCACCTTTTCTCTGTCTCATCGACACTTCCTGCCCCCCCCCTCCTCCCTCTCTCTTTCTTCCCCTCGCTTGTGACCCCCCCCCCCCCCCCCCCCCCCCGGCCTGTCTTCACCTTGTCTTCCTATCTTCACCCATGTCTAACCCTCCCCCCCTCCCCCCCCCCACCCACACACACACACACACACAGAGCACACAGACCCTTCTTATGTCTTCTGTATATGCAGGCTGATACTCCTGCGGACACTCCCTGTACAGACAGGCAAGGATTAATCCCATCTGACCAACAAAGGGAGTGGATTTTTGTGTGCATGACCGATTTTTTTTTTTTTCCCCGTCATTAAGGCAGCTATACTCCATCTTCAGGGAAGCACAGACCCACCAAGTATACCCCTGCTCTCAGGTCTCTCCATATATACTGCACAGACTTGCACACAATCAAGAAATCAAAATTTCAATCCCTTTACCCCTTTTAGGATATTGAGGGTGAACAACAACAGACTCTGCGTTGGAAAACAAGAATCAAATAACAACAGTGAGTCATTTTCAGTGGGCGATTTGACAGATAGTAGGATATTCTAAAATCAATGATAATATCATTATATAATGCAGACATTTGGTAACTGCATGAAGAAAAGATCAAATGACCACACTACCTTTTCCTTCTTTATGAATTTTGCCTAAGTTACAACATGTACCTCGCCTTCCTTTGAGCGCTGAAAAAAAAATATATAAACAGAATTTGATATTTTTTGACTAAACTCTTTTGGAAGGCCATGGAATTTTGGACATTTGATTACAAAATGAAAGTAATCTCAAATTACATCTGTTTCATAATTTAAACAAATGTGTAACTCTTTTGGAACATTATAGTGCCTTCCACTTTAGATAATTTGTGACTGCTGCAATGTGAACATGAATACAGATTTACATAAGGATGCGGTAAATTGGTAACATATTTTTCTCTTCTAAACTATATTTCAAAAACTATGTTGACTCACCAGGAAGTACAAACACATGCACACACTAATAGTCTGACGGAGCCATGTATGCAGACAAATAGCATAACATGTGGACAGTGATTCACACACACACACACACACACACACACGCACATGCACACACACACACACACACACACACACACACACACACACACACACACACACACACACACACACACACACACACACACATGTATGCCATACATATAAACACATGCTCAAATACACAAACACACTCATACATATACATTTACCTTCTGATAAAATGTCATTTCAAATGAAACCACATCACAGCAGTCTCCCTATGCAGTTGTCACATTTTATTGCCAAGTACAGTGGTGTTCTGGTGGAATACAGGGCATGGTTGGCTCCAGGAGTAAAGTGTCAGGTGCTTGCTCCAAGGTCAGGAGTTCAGTCCCCACTTGACTCTGCTGGAGTGCTGTGACAGTGTGCTGTCATGTCTGCTAGGCGATTCAGTGTCGTAAGCAGCATTCGTTTGGACTTTTAGGCGTGTATTTGTTTCATCACGTGAGGAAGAGTTACCATACTTGTTCGCTATTTACTGCCAGAGTTGATATGTGAACAGATCCTAGTCTCCTTCTGTTGCCTTCGGATGAGATAATAAACCAAGGTTCTCTATATAATAATTGCATAGAAAAGATCCTGCATTCGCTTTTCCATTCTGCCTGTTAGAGAAGAGTAGACCTTCATGTGCTGATGGGAGGGATGACACAAAACTGAAACACATGTTGTGGTAGATATCATCCCTAGAGACAAAATGGGGTTACCTGAATGCAGGGGAGTGAGAATGGTCATGTACGCAAAACTCTGAAAAGTGGTGAACCTCAGAAATCTACTTGAGAAACGAAGAAAGACAAAGAGAGGAAAGTTTTAGGAGTTGTCATATTCATTGCGAAGTCGTACTTCCTGTTGCTGTTGTTATTTTCAGTCTGAATCAGTTCTGCTATGGCTTGCATTTAGTGTCATTGTTACTTTTAGTGCCACTGTTAGCATTGAGCCTGTGCATAGATTGTGTGAGTGTGTGTGTGTTCTGTGTGACAACAATGTTCATCATCAGTGTTAATGTGGAATGTGGACGGGCACTTTCCCAGAGACCCCCTTGGAGCAAGGCCTGGTGGCTCGCTACCAGCTGCCCCAGGACAGCGTGGTGAAGAGCCCGGACACCTCGCAGCAGGAGCCCGTCATGGAGCGCGCCATGGACGACCTCAATTCCCAGGCAGCAACAGTCCAGGCCGGTTCTTCTGTCGACTTTGCAGCTCTGGGTCATGCAGATCTGGCGGCAGAGTACAGTGTCCCTGAGATGCAGCAGAGGCTGGAGTGTCTGCAGCTGCAAGCCAGGGTGTGTGGGGGTCATGAGGGCAGGAAGGAGGGGGGTGGATTTTTTTTCTGAGGCAACGGTTGGGGGGTGGGTGGGTGGGTTAAGGGTGTTTTTCCTCCTGTATTGGGGAATATCAGCTGACCTTCGGGCATGAAGTATTATCCCCCCTTGGCAATGCAGGTAGAACTGTGTGTCTGCTACTCACAGAATTTGAAAACGCTGTACAGATTTACCATCAGGGGGTCCTGAGACATGTTTTTTCTGTCCTCAGGCTGCTTTGTATTTTTCTTTCTTTGTCCCATCATCTGTGCCACCTCCGTAGCATTGCACCCACGCTGCTCATTCTGCCCCCCCCCCCCCCCCCCCCTCCCTCCCCACCCACAGCCACAGCCCAGCCGGCCCTCCTCAGCCCTGGCATCAGCAATCCACAGGAACAGTCGGTGTCAAGCCGTCAGGAGGTAACCCACTGGAGGAGACACTGCACTGCTGTGGAGTCAGTTCCATGGTGTTCAGTGGTACCTGTTCTGATCCAGCATACGTAGGACACCACCCACTAAGCCTCCTATTGATGAAAATAATTGCTTAGTTGCGGAGCTGGCGTGAGTGAGCTCTCCCTCGGGAGGGTGCCACCACATCCATCCCCCATGAATTTGCCAATACCAGTGACCCCAGCAGAATCAGACCAAGGTCACAGATATGGAGAGGACACAACACTGAGGTCACCGTGAGAGCAGGGCATGAATGGCCACAGAATTTTAGACTTTTTTTTAAACGCTGATTGATGAGATGATGATGAAGATGATGCTACAGATTTCCAATCTGATCTGAAACTGCATGACAGGACTGTACTGTACACTTGTTATTTTCATAATGTAACCCAGCATCAACCAAGCCCCAGAGATACAGACACCTGCAGGGTTGGTTAGGGAATTTGAGCAACACCCTCAGAGTCACATCCATTTAGTGGGCAAAACTCAACTGTATGGTCCCAGTCTTCTTAACTGAGCCCATAGCAACCTCAACTCTGGGTAGGCATGTGCGCATGTACACACACACGCACACACAACACACACACATGCACACACACGCACACATGCATGCGCACACTCACACACATGCTTTTGTCTTTTTTTTTTTTCAACATTTATTAACTCTTTTGTTTTCAGGTGTTTACTAACACAAATGTGCATGATTCATGAGTCCCTGAGTGTGTGTGCATGCGTGTGTCTGTGTGCATATGAGTGTGTGTGTGCATGTGTGTGTGTGTGCGTGTGTGCGTGCGTGCGTGCATGCGCGCAACCTCTCCTTACTGGTGTGTGTGTATGTTGTTTTATACTACGTTTGACGTTCTGATCTAAGAGACATGATCACAGAATTTTTGGCCGTGAATTATTCCAGGAGTTGGTCACCTTCCATAGGTTTGCACTGGCTCATTTTCTTTCACAGTTTGGTCATGGAGACTTGGTGTAAGACTTGACAGCCCTGAATTGGGGGGGCTGATGGAAGGTTGGTAGTCGCTCACATCATGCTGTCAGTTGTATATTCATATTGTCTGGGACTGTTTGGGGTAGGTCAGACTTTGGAGACAGGTCAGTAGTTCTTCAGTGGCAGTGCACCCACACTGCTCATCCCAACCCCATGTCCACAGCCGCAGCCCAGCCCGGCCCGACGCAGCCCCCCCCAGCACCGGCAATGCACAGGGAGCAGTCAGTGTCAAGTCATCAAGAGACAACCCGCTGGGGGACTCTGCACTGCCGCTGAGTCACACTTCGGCGTGTTCAGTGGTGCCTGTTCTGATCTAACATACGTAGGACGTCACCTACTAAGCCTCCTACTGACAACATTAATTGCCTAATCGCCGAGCGGGTGTGAGTGAGCTCTCCCTCCAGCGAGCACCACCACATCAGTCCAGTGACAGCCCCCATGAACTTGCTGTTACCGATGACCCTGACAGAATCAAACCAAGGCCACAGACATGGAGAGGACGTCAAAACTGAGGTCATCATGAGAGCAGGGCATGAACGGACATGGAATTTGAGGCTTTATTTTTTTTTAATGCTCTTTGATGAGAATAAGGATGATGAAGATGATGCTACAGTTTTCCATTCCGGTCTGAGACTGCATGACAGGGCTGTACTCTATGCTTACTTTCATAATATGTCTCGGCATCAACCAGGCTGGAGAAAGATGGACACCTGCAGTTTTGGTCAGGAAATTTGAGCAACACTCTCACAGACTCATCCATTTAGTGGATGTAACTCGAATGTGTGGCCCAATATTCTCAATCAAGCCTGAAGCAAACTCAGCTCAGGGTAGGATCCGGTCGGGGCAGAAAAATTCCACATGACTGATGGGAATCAAACCCACGACCTCCCAGCCGGGAGTCCGCAACACTAACCACTTTGCCACGGCGGTTGGTAGAAGAGGTAAACTTTTAAAAGGGAGATAATCCATGTCCTCTCGGCCATAGAAAATCTGGGGTTCCTGATTTGGTTGGTGTGTGATTCACTCGCCAAGTAGGACTAAGGCATTTGTTTGGACAGGTAAGTATATCTAAAAACTACTTCTAGTAGGAAGGTTCCTTACGTGTCAGTGGCAGTCATAGTATGAAGAATGCATAGTGGATAAAGAAAAAGAAGATCCAGGTGGGAAGAAGAGGGGATGTATGGCATGGCCTACACACATTACCTGTGCCAGTGGATAGGGAGCTGTTGGGGAAAAATGCAGATTAACTAGAGAAATGAGTGCACAGGATTGCTTAACTCTAACTCCTTGATGATTTGATTCTGTTCACAGGTGTATGTAAACCCAATGATTTTCACCCTGTTCACAGGTGTATGTAAATCTGATTTTCACCCTGTTCATAGGTGTATGTAAACCTGATGATTTTCACCCTGTTCACAAGTGTATGTAAACCTGGTGATTTTCACCCTGTTCACAGGTGTATGTAAACCTGGTGATTTTCACCCTGTTCACAAGTGTATGTAAACCTGATGATTTTCACCTTGTTCACAGGTGTATGTAAACCTGATGATTTTCACCTTGTTCACAGGTGTATGTAAACCTGATGATTTTCACCCAATTCACAGGTGTATGTAAACCGAAAGCGCATTGACATCAACCAGCTGCGGTCATATCTTCGCATCATTGACAAACAAAGACGTCCCTCGCACAGACAGAGATGTGGAGTTTTACAAGTGAGTTATCATGTTGTGTTGTGTGTTGGAGAGGTTGCTGCTGTCCTTTTTTTGTTTTGTTTTGTTTGATGTTCTCTGTTTGCTTCATTTCATTGTTTTTGTTGGTGGTGATAGTGTTCGGTTTTTTTTTTTTTTTTTTTTAACTACCATGTCTTCCATGACATTTCTTTCTTTCTTTCTGCGTACGCAGGCTGATACTCCTGCGGACACTGCCTGAAGAATGCATAGTGGATAAAGAAAAAGAATGCATAGTGGATAAAAAAGAAAAAGATCCAGGTGGGAAGAAGAGGGGATGTATGGCATGGCCTACACATTACCTGTGACAGGCAGTGGAGTTTTGTGTGTATGACCGTTTTTCATCATCCTGCCGTTAAGGCAGCCATACTCCTTCTTCGGGGAATGTGCATGCATGCTATGTGTAAGGTGTCATCCATACCAACGGCCAAACTGGCCTTCTCTTCCGAAAGTTGGTGATGGGATTTTACGTGTGTGCAAGATGTTGTGCGTGCATTCACACACACGGAACATCAGTTTATAGTCTCATTCGAAGGACTGTATGGGGAATGGAGTCCGAACCAATGTTAACACCGAGTGAAAAATCCCCCTGTACCGAATTCCTTGACATTATTCTCAAGCAATGCGTTAGTAGAATTCTCCAATGCTCTTCCATGCCATGCTGACTTTCCAGAGCCAGCATTCAAGAGAGAGCTGTCGGTGACAGGTAGCAACCAAGCCACTCATTAAAGGAGACACTGCTGCAGAACTGGATTAATTCCATGATACCACTTTCATGTTTCTCATCACATCTCCTCTTGCACATCTTGCACATAATATTCCAGTGTTCATTCCAGTACCAGCAGTCCACATAGAGCTGGGAGTGGTGGTGGTGGTGTTGTCGTACCCTGGCTATAAGATCCCAGGGATCATCCAAACAGCCAAAGTACTTGAACACTATGGTACAAATGCTTCAGCTGGGGATGAGAACATGAGTGTGACCGTTTTTTATTACCCGGCCACATGGCCCACATTCCATCTTTCTACCAGGTTCCATCAAAATTGATTTAGGAGGTTTTGAGTAATCTTGCTGACAGTTCCTGCATCTGCCCTTTAATCCAGATCTGCCATCGATCAGCACCAAACTTTATTTCATTCATCCTTGAGTCGTATTCCATCTTACCATTAACTTTGGTTAAAATCAAATGAATAATCTATTATATAAAGCACAGTTTGTCTGTCAGTCTGTTCGCTTCTACACAGCTACTATTTTAGGCTGATCGCCACCAAATTTTAGTATCAAGTATCCTTGGTGTCTCACAAACAGCAACATCTGGTCGACGATCATGTGACGCATTGCGTCATGATGCAATTTGCGTCCACAGACGCAAAACTGGACATCGGAACACTACACGACAGACAAACTCTCCGGGCAAGACGGGGTCGAAGCGCGTAAGCGCTAGTGTATACATAGGCAGGCAAACACAAAGAATTGGCAAACAAGGATGAAAACATGGTCTTCTTGGTGGAGGTTGTAAAAACTCCACTAACCAGGAGGACACTCGGGACAGCACTGACCTCTGCCAGTGCTGAACAGTTCTCATTGAAAGGACTCCTACGTCTGCCTCTTGATCCAGACCTGGACCAACATTTATTGGTTTTGTCCCTGGAATGCAATCCCTCTTTCCACCAAGTGGTGTTAGAAAATGGTTCTCTTGCTGACAGACAAAACAGATTGAGGTGGGTTAAAGACAAACAGATTGAGGTGGGTTACAGACAAAAACAGAAAGGAAATGGAGAAAAAAATCCGATGGTCACAACAATGCTGCTGACTGTATCCATGGCCTGTGTCCATGTGCAGGGGCATGCTAACCCCCACCTCACCCAGCTGCGGGACATACTGGCCACGTTTGCATGCTACAACCATAAGCTGGGCTATGCCCAGGGCATGAACGACATCCTGGCTCGCTTCCTGTACGTCCTGGGCTCTGAGGTGAGACTTGCTTACTCATACTCATTTCATTGCCGAATTGACGGAGTGAGGGAGGAAGGGAGACAACTGACAAGGTTTGGAGAGAGAAGGGAGTTGAAGTTATAGAGAGAAAGAGAAATGACACAGCTGCTGACCCTCCCAAATTGTGTAAAAAAATGTGTGGCTTAAAGATATGTGTGTGTGTGGGGGGGGGGGGGGGGGGGGGGGAGTCCTACATTGCAAAAGTTTGTGTCACCCTTGTAACTACCAAGTATTTTTATTTCAACATTTCTACAACTACCAAATTAATTTTTAAATCAAACAAACTTACATTGAACTTTTAGAACTCTAAGACTCTTCTTTTTCAATTCACCACGAAAAGCTAAACAATTCCAAATTTGATATGAAAATTTCGTAGTGGATCTAGTTTCCTCTGCATGAATGTGTCCACGAGTGGTTTGTGTTTACAACTGACCATCATGGTCACATGGCTGCCGACAGAAAAGCCAGATTCCATCCACAAGTGTGACATTGACTTGCCACTTCTAGGCTGCCTCACACTCTGCCACTGATGTTTCAAGGGCGTGCGGACGCACCTGTAACATCTGTGTGTCTTTCTGAATCATTATGGACTCAACATGGCTTAGGGTGCTGAACTGTCCCGTCACGTTGAACGGGTATTCACCTGTCACTGTCAGTGATAGTCATGTAGGACACATGCTGTTTATCTTTTTTTTTTTTTTTCAATATATTTTTTTTTTTTTAGAAATATATCAAAGCCCTTTGTCTGCAACATCCTCAAGAGGCAAATCTCAATGCTTAAAGCTTTTAGAAATATATCAAAGCCTTTTGTCTGCAACATCCTCAAGAGGCAAATCTCAATGCTTAAAGCTTTTAGAAATATATCAAAGCCCTTTGTCTGCAACATCCTCAAGAGGCAAATCTCAATGCTTAAAGCTTCACAGGTAAGTGCATGGGGAAAGGAAAGGAGGGACATCCTAGATGGGAGGCATACAGCAGACCATCGGTTACCTGGTAGTGGCAGACAGGTGCTGTAGGATGGAACAGCAGTCACAAAAGGAAAATAAAAGAAAAGGTAAAAATTTGTTTTTCAAGTTGGGGAAAGGGTTGACGAGATGCTGCGGAATGAAACCAGAAAGGTGTTTTGTGGATGGCACCTCTCCATGTTATAAAGGATAGGGGTGGAAGGGAGGGGGACGGGGACCTTCCATGGATCGCTCCAAACAGTTGGCAGTCATAAGATTGTGAGATCAAGACCAGATTTCACCCTTATTGCCCTGACTGCTGACTTGGTAGTCTGGAAGGTTGGCTGACACAGGCATCCAGACAATAGACAGAGGTATGGACAGACGGCAGATAACAACATATTGGTATGACAGACAACAGATGATAATGACAACATTGCAAACGACTGTTGACAGAAAGACAACAGATAGCAACAGCGTTGGTAAGACAGTTGACAGACAACAGATAATGAAAACATTGGTAAGACAGTTGACAGACAACAGATAGTGACAACATTAGTAAGACAGTTGACAAGACAACAGATAACAACATTGGTGACAGACAACAGATAGTGACAACATTACATTAGTAAGACAGTTGACAAGACAACAGATAACAACATTGGTAAGACAATTGACAGACAGCAGATAGTGACAACATCGGTAAGACAGTTGACAGAAAACAGATGACAACACTGATAAGACAGTTGACAGACAACAGATATTGACAACATTGGTAAGACAGTTGACAGACAACAGATAATGACAACATTGATAAGACAGTCGACGGACAGACAACAGATAATGACAATATTGGTAAGACAGTTGACAGAGAGACAACAGATAATGAAAACACTGGTAAGACAGTTGACAGACAGACACCAGATAATGACAACAGTGGTAAGACAGTTGATGGACAGACAACAGATAATGACAACATTGGTAAGACAGTTGACAGACAGGCAACAGATAATGGCTACATTCGTAAGATAGTTGACAGACAACAAATAATGACAACATTGGTAAGACAGTTGACAGACAACAGATAAAGACAACATTGGTAAGACAGTTGACAGAACAGATAATGACAACAGTGGTAAGACAGTTGACAGACAGACAACAGAGACAACATTGGTAAGACAGTTGACAGAGAGACAACAGATAATGACAACATAGGTATGACAGTTGACAGACAACAGATAATGACAAACATTGGTAAGATAGGTGACAGACAACAGATAAGGATATCACTGGAACTTAAGACAGTTGACAGACAGACAACAGATAATGACAACAGTGGTAAGATAGGTGACAGACAACAGATAAGGATATCACTGGAACTTACGACAGTTGACAAAAGAGACAGCAGATGACTTTCGAAAGACAGTTGACAACATTAATTTAGTGTCGTGCCTCTAGCCTGCAAAATCTGTAGGTTACTTGATGGTTAAGGTTCCAATTTGCCAAAAATGTTTATACAGTTGCATCTCTTTAACTCAGTGTGAGTCATGACACCATGTTTCCATGATATTTGGCTGTATACCTACCTTTGGTTGATCTGTAATTGTCACAGTGCAACAGAAATGTTCATATTTATAATATTGCAGTTTGTTTATTGCATATCTTAAGATAAAGTTTGTTTAACACACAAAGTAAATGGAGAAGCGCTGACTGCTGCACCTTGTAAAACAAAAAGAAAAAAAAAAAGAGAATTTATTTTCAATATCACTGGGGAAAGGTTCGTGTATGTTTGAAAAATTACTTTCATGTGATGTCTGTTGATACCGCTATTACCAGGTTCAAAGGAAAAGGGGCGGGAGTGGGAGCAGGGATGGGGGTGGAGTGGACGGGAATTCTGGTCAGTAAGAAAGAAAGAGGCAAGAGAAGTATGACCGGTGTTCAAATTTTGAAAAGTGCAAGATCAAATGTGGTGTGTGAACAGGATACCATTATTTTGATCAAATGAGTTGTATCACCAGCAAAGATTCATGTAATGATGGCATTTCAAACATTCACGTAAAGATATTTGTCCTGAAAGCATCCTTGACAACCCATTTTCGTCTGTATGTACATTATTCATGGTGTGTGTGTGTGTGACTCTGTGTGTGTGTGTGTGTGTGTGTGTGTGTGTGTGTGCGCGCTGTTGTCCGTTGTTGTGAGAAAGTGTGTGTGGGATCGCATGTTGAGAGAGAGAGTGTGTGTGTGTGTGTGTGTGTGTGTGTGTGTGTGTGTGTGCGCGCGTGCGCATATGCGCGTGCATGGGTATGTGTGTCAATATGCACCCTTATTTTAGGTGCATGGTACTTATTGCAGTTTCATCTTCCTGTTGGTTTCATTTATGTTTTCTTTAATCTCTCTGTATTTGTAAGCGTTTAGGGCTTATGATGTAAGATTAAGCGCCATAAATAATCATTATCATCACTATTATTATTATTGTTATTATATTGCTGCTCATATGGTGTTATGTCTATTAGTATATTATTCATGGGGTATTGTTCATGTGGTGTTATGTTTAATGTTACATTATTCATGGGGTTTTGCTATTCATGTAGTGTTATGCCTAATATTACATTATTCTTGGGGTATTGCTGTTCATGTAGTGTTATTCTAATATTGCATATTATTCATGGGGTTTTGCCGTTCATATGGTGTTACGTCTAATGTGACATTATTCATGGGGTATTGCTGTTCATGTAGTGTTACGTCTAATGTTACATTATTCATGGGGTATCGTTCAGGTAGTGTTATGTCTAATGTTACATTATTCATGGGGTATCGTTGTTCATGTAGTGTTATGTCTAATGTGACATTATTCATGGGGTATTGTTCATGTAGTGTTACGTTTAATGTGACATTATTCACGGGGTATTGTTGTTCATGTAGTGTTACGTTTAATGTGACATTATTCACGGGGTATTGTTGTTCATGTAGTGTTACGTCTAATGTGACATTATTCACGGGGTATCACTGTTCATGTAGTGTTACGTCTAATGTTAATATTATTCGTAGGGTATCATTGTTCATGTGGTGTTATGCCTAATGTCAATATTATTCGTGGGGTATCGCTGTCCATGTGGTGTTGCGTCCAATGTTACTTTATTCGTGGGGTATCGCTGTTCATGTGGTGTTGCGTCCAATGTTACTTTATTCATAAGGTATGGCTGTTCATGTGGTGTTGCGTCCAATGTTACTTTATTCGTGGGGTATGGCTGTTCATGTGGTGTTGCGTCCAATGTTACTTATTCATGGCGTATCGCTGTTCATGTGGTGTTGCGTCCAATGTTACATTATTCATGGGGTATTGCTGTTCATGTAGTGTTAACTTTTAATGTTACATTATTCAAAGGGTATTGCTGTTCATACGCTTAGTATTGGATACAAAACCAAAACAGATTGCTCTGACAGTGAGTTCACCACCAAAAACACTCTGACAGTGCGCTGCAAGGTTCAGTAGCTCTTTCGGATCATCTGTTTTTGATTTTTGCTCTCTCATTCTCTGTGCCTCTTGCTGGCATTACTGGTGCACTGCTCTTTGAGCTTCCTTCATGCAGCCCTCAGACTTTTCCATTGGCTGTTGCTATGTGCTGCATACAGCCCTCGGCCATTCCATTGGCTGTTGCTATGTTGTGATCCGTTATGACCGCTGCCACCTGTGGGACAGGTGGAGACATTCTGGTGCTTCCAGCGCTACATGGACACGGTGCAGATGGACTTCATGGAAGAAGGGATGCTGCATAAAATAGGTCAGCTTTGTTCATGGTTTCCTATCTGTTGGTTGGTCTGTCTGTGCTCGTCTGTGCTGGGTGACCACAGGTCAGCCGTATTCCTTGATTCTTTGCTGTCTGTTTTGTCTGATATGTCTGTGTATGTGTAGTCTGTATAACTTAACGTCGCTTAGATTTTTCTGTGTCAAAATTCAGGATGCTCTCATTTGAGATGCTGTCTCCCAAGGGAGAGCATCCATAGCAATGATGTCACCCTTTTTGTACTCCCAGTTCTTAAAGAACAGGGAGTACTTTACAGTGGGAATGAAGAAATGCTGTCTGTGTGTGTGTGTGTGTCTGTCTGTAACTGTCCGTGGTCAAATATGTTCCACTCGCTCCAGACCCAAACTACTGGGCCGATCTTTCTGAAAATTTGTAGGTATGTTCATTACGGGTCACGGATGATGCCCAGTGTTTTTATTTACTAGAATAGCCATTACTATCTGCTATAATGGCCCATAATGGTTTTTTCTTCTTTATGGCATATTCAGATAGTACTTGGCCAGTCTTTCTTAAAATTTGTAGGTGTGTTCATTATGGGTCAGGGATGATGCCCGATGTTTTATTTTACCAACATAGCCATTATTAACGGCTGTAACAGCCCAAAACAGTTTTTCTTCCATTACTAATGGCTATAATGGCCCAAAACGGTTGTTCTTCTTTATGGAATATCTCAGAAAGTACTTGGTCGATCTTTCTGAAAATTTGTAGTCATTATGGGTCACAGATGATACTCGATGTTTTATTTTACTAGATTATCTGTTATAACGGCTATAACAGCCCATAACGGTTTTTCGTCTTTATGGAATATTTCAGAAAGTACTTGGCCGATCTTTCTGAAAATTTGTAGGTATGTTCATTATGCGTCACAAATGATGCCCGATGTTTTATTTTACAAGAATAGCTGTTACTAACGCTATAACAGTTTTTCCTCTTTTTGGAATATCTCAGAAAGGACTTGACCACAATCTTTCTGAAAATTAGTAGATATGTTTATTATGGGTCACCGATGATGCCTGATGTTTTATTTTACCAGAACAGCCGTTACTAATGGCTAAATGGCCCAAAACGATTTTTCTTCTCTATCACATATCTCAGAAAGTACTTGGCTGATCTTTCTGAAAATTTGTAGGTGTATTCATTATGGGTCAGGGATGATGCCCAATTTTTTATTTTACCAGAATAGCTGTTACTAACGGCTATAACGGCCCAAACGTTTTTTTTCTTTATGGAATATCTCGCGCATATTCAAGATAAACTGGGAGTACATTTATATGCTTTGCATCTTTTTTTTTTTTTTCTCACAAGGGTTCGAAATACCCCCCCAACAACAGATTGCCTATGACAACTGATTTTTCACTCACTCTCCACTTATTGGTGGGGGTGACCAATTTTTTATTTTCAGTGAAAGGTTGCCTGAGAAGTAGGCTTTGAAGTCAGACTGATAGCACTTCACTCTTTCCCATTTCACTCACACACCTTCACTACCACCACTGGTAACCCCCCCCCCCCCCCCCCCACCACCACCCCATTTCAGAATCCTAGCAGAGTGCTGTCCCACTGGGGAAAAGTGTGGTCTGTGAAACATGTCAGAAGCATGCAAGAATTGTTCTTAGTTATGATGGATCGTCTCCCTTTACTTTTCTTTTGGATTATATGTACGCAGGAAGTGAATTCCTTTTAAAATGAATGTGTGGTGAAGAGGGGGAGAGAGACAGAGGAGGAGGCTGAGAGCAAGACAGAAATTTACAATTTGAGATCAGTCCAGAAATGTGTCAATTGTGGAAGCAAGACAGTGCTATGCAGTTTTCATTTTCTTACACACTCTCAAAAACAAGGGAAAATACCCTTGTAAAAAAAAAAAAAATGGATTTACATCTTATTTCTCTCTCTCTTAGGCCTTAATCAGTCATCAGCAAAACATACCATTGTTGAATTATGTTTGTCAACTTTGTCATTGCGCTGCCCAGAGTTACTATATAGCTGTCTCTTTACTTAGAGAGGGCAACTAGAAATTAGGGGGGATAAGTACATTTTTTATGAACTTGTTCTCAGGACAACTGAAAAATGACTGGAATTTCCAGCCCTGTTTCTGGGAATGTTTTTGCACTTATCGAAGTGGTCGTTTGGAATGTCGTCAGGGTTGGTGTCCTTGTGGATGTGGGTTCTTTCGTTCTTTCTTTGCTTTATCCTCTCATCTGAAAGCCTGGCAACTTCACCACCACTTAGGGTCAGGTGAAGAATTCAGGGAAGGAAAGGCTTGGTGGTGACATGGTTTCCTTTAAAAATACACTCAGGCAGGGCACATGCATGGTTGGACTGAGAGTGGAGACTCCCACGTGGCCAGTGCACCTCACCACCATAATCATCGTCCAGATTTACACACATCCCTTCACACAGGGTGAAGGTCATGTGGGATAAAGATGATGATGTTTTTCGCTGTCTTTCAAAAAAAAAAGAAAAAAAAAAAAAAAAGATGAGTGATTAGAACCAGTGCTTCTGCTTGTCCAGCGATGTTGGTCATCAGTTTCAGATTTTCTATTTTCTCTTTTTTTTTTTTTTTTTGTTTGTTTGTTTTTGTCGCAGAGCTGGTGCGTCATTTGCTGACAGAGACTGACTCAAGTCTCCTGAAACGTTTGGAGGAGCAGGAACTGGGCAACCTGTTCTTCTGCCACAGGTATGCAGTACAATTCAGTACCATACGATTTAAAACAAAGCAGTTCAATTCAGTGTAATCGAGTACAGTATAATGCAATTCTGTATAGTGCACTGCCATGCAATACAATACAGTGTGGTGCAATGTAATGCATTGCAAGTCAGTACAATACAAAGCATTACAACACAGTTCAGTACACTGTAACATAATGCAATGCAGAACTGTACAATGCAATATAATGCAGTACTATACATTGCAACTCGGTATTCACTGTAACGCTGTATAGGGCAGAACAACACAATGTCATACAATACAGGCCAATTTTCCACAGTATAGCAAGAGCATACGGAAATTTTTTAAGGAAAAAAAAAAAACAAAAACAGCAACGAAAACAAAAAAAAAAAAGCGAGAAATGGAGACTGGGATTACGGAGATGCGTATTAGAATGAGATTTTGTGTTATTGTCGATTTTTTTTTTAGTATTTTTGTGTAAAAAATCATCGGTATGTAATTGTACCATAGAGCATCAAACCTGTTTTGATCATTGTTGACTCTAGCATTATAGAGTTCGATTTTGAATCTGCAGCAGCTCAGCTGGCTCTGAAAAACTGAAGCATTTGGCCTACGTCTTTCGATCTTACACTTGTAAATATAAGATTTAGCAACCATAATAATAAAGTCAAAAATTGTCTCTGTTTGCATGTGTTTGTCGACTCCAAAGATAACAATATCGCGTGTGATTTTAATGGTAAACGAGTTTCGGCATTTTTCGTTAAATAAATTCAACCTCTTTTCCAAAAGGTTTGAACGTAATTGCACATCCATAAAAAGTGTTGGACTGTATCTCTCTCTTCATTGCAGAATGTGCAGTTCGTCGTGTTTGTCAGGCCCATGGCATTTAAAACAATATTTGCCAATAATTCTATGAATAATTCTAATTTGAAGCCATTTCAATTTTACATCTTTAATTTTGTGGACATGGGTAAATACCTTATTCCAAGAAATTTCAGAATTAAGTTTTTGTAGCCATTGAGAGCAGCAGTTTGGCTTACGCTCATCTTGAGTAAAAATTTCATAGTATCGTTTAGCTCCTTTTTTTTCTTTCATAATAATAGTAAGTAAAAGCCCTCGGCATGTTGAATTGTGTTTGCATTATCATTATCACGTTTTATTCCAGTTTTCTTTATGAATTCTTTCATTGAAATCCATCCACAGTATGTGACAAAATTTATGGTATAGTTATCATTAGCCTTGAATTCTTCAAAGTTCATAAATTGTCCCATTTTCCTTCAGAAAATGTTTTATTGCATACTTTCCTTTCTCAATTAATTTCTTTTGTTTTAATTATGTCATTTCCTGTTTTTATCTTGTCGTTATAAAAAACAGGTTCAGCTAGAAGTTCATTTAATGTTTGTGGTGTCACGCAAAGACAGAATTCCCTATAGGCTATAAAGGTGTGTCTCCAGAACAAATTAGAGCTCATGTATCCTGTACCAAATGCTGGTCCATAATTTTCAATTTTTTCGCTGAATGGATACATTTTCGTAACAATGCTTTTCCATTTGTGATTTGTGATTTTAAGTTTTTTTTTTTTATCCATAAAAGTTTCAAAGCATTAATATATTTTTTGATGTCAGGTATATTTAAGCCACCTTGCTTTATAGTTTTAATTGTTGTTTTCCTGCTTATTCTCTTGTTTACCATTCCACACAAAGCTAAAACACATCTTTTGAAGTTTTTTTTTTATTAAGAGGTCAGGTGGGTTGGGTAAAAAATCCAGAGGTGTATGAGCTTGGACAGAATGAGGGATTTGAGAACAGCAACTCTTCCGACTGGTGTTATCTTTGAGACCAAATTTTGAATAATGTTTTAACTTCTGCAAATTTATTGTCATAATTCATGTTTTCACATTCTTTCAAGTCTTGAGTAAACCAAACACCGAGTATTTTGTATTTTGAATTGAGAAGGGTTCCATATGATTTTTAGATGAGGACAATACTTTTTCTTGGAGTTTTTAACATCCTAGCCATATTGCTTGTGTTTTTTTTTTTTTGTTCATGAGGAGTCCTGAAAAACTTCCAAACGTGGTAAGTATATTAATAGACTGTTCAAAAGAATTTTTGTCGCCATTGTTTACTAATTGAGTGTCATCAGCGAACTGTGATATTTTGTGTTCTACATCATTTATTTTTATGCCTTTTTATCTTCTTTTCTTCCTTTATCATTACGGCTAAAATTTCTGCGCATATGATGAATAAGTAAGGAGATATAGGGTCTCCCTGTCTACATCCTCTTTCTACTTTAAACCACTGAGCAGCCTGGCCATTTACAATAACAGTTGATTTAATATCCTTATATAGAATGTTTTTATCCCAGTGACATATACTTTCACCAAACCCGAAAGCCCTTACAACATTCAACATAAAATCCCAATCGAGTGAGTCGAAGGCTTTTTCAAAGTCTATACAGAGCAACAGTCCAGGGAGGTTTTTTTTTTCGCATTTAAATAATTAATCAAATCATAAATTAGTCTAATATTGTCACCCATAAATCTGTTAGCCATGAAACCTGTTTGATCCTCACTGATGAGAGATGGTAAAACATTTCTTATTCTTTTTGAAATACATGAGGAAGCTATTTTGTACACTACATTTAGGAGGGAAATAGGACGCCAATTTTTGATATATTCTTTGGGTTTATCACCTTTTGGTATGCAAATAATAGTCCCCTGCTTCTGTGTTGTCGAAAATTCTCCGTCTTTGTAAGATTCATTTATAGATCGTACAACCAGTGGGCCCAGTGTTTTCCAAAAGAATTTAAAGAATTCGGCGCCAAAGCCATCTGTACCTGGGCTTTTACCATGCTTCATATTTTTTAAAGCTTCGCTTGCTTCCTCTATAGTGATTTCTCCTTCCAATATGTTTTTCTCACCTTCAGATAACTGTGGAATTTTTTTAACAAGTTTTCTGATTTCGCACTTTTCAGTTATCTTTTTCTT
This sequence comes from Conus betulinus, assembly GCA_016801955.1. Taxonomy (NCBI): domain Eukaryota; kingdom Metazoa; phylum Mollusca; class Gastropoda; order Neogastropoda; family Conidae; genus Conus; species Conus betulinus. Next base: position 48,579 of record JADBJO010002946.1, on the reverse strand, counting down.
GTATAAATTTTCGTAAAATGTTTCAACCTCCTTCAAAATATCTTTTTGTTCGGTTATTTATTTCATCATCTTTAGTCACTAGTTTAGTCATTTGTTTATTAATATAGTTTCTCTTTTCAAGGTTGCAAAAGTATTTTGATATTTTTTCACCATCTGCAATCCATCTTGCTTTTGATCTTAATAATACACCTTCCATTTTTTTGTCCTGATTGCTCTTAGTTCATAGTTTTTTTTTTCAATCATTCTTAATTCAATCTCTGTTTTATTCTCAAGATTTTCAAGACTTTCAATGCGTTTTTTAAAATCTTGTTCTCTTTTTCTGTTGTTGTTTTCTTTTTCATTGTAGCGTAAGCTATTGATTTCCCTCGAATTTTCATCAACAGAAAATCCAAAAAAAAAAATTTTATCGGAAATCTTGAATCTGAGTCCAGATTTTATTAACTCAGACAATACTGACTGATCTTCTATCGCTGATTGATCAACTGCGTATTCTTTTATAACTTCCAGAATTAACTTATTAATTTCGTCCATATTGCTTATCCTTTAATAGAGATACATTAAATTTCCAGAATCCTTTGAATTTTTCATTTTTACCAAATTTCAAGCATAATGTAACCATCGAATGGTCAGACCGATAGCCTGGTTCAATGTCAGATTTTTCATGATAAATATAAAGATAATCAGACAATAGAAAGAAGTCTAGTCGGCTTTGTTTCAGAGGAGTTCGTTTTCGCCCAGTATATCTCCTACAGTCCGATTGTCTTCCCTCCCATATATCTGCCAATCCTATTTTCTTCTGTCATGTTTATGAGTTCTTCTCTTGCTTTCGGATTATTATCTTGTACATAATTATAACAGTAGATGTGGATCCATTGTGATGTTCCAATCACCCACAGCATAATATTATTATTAATATTGTAACTCTTTATAGTTTCTTTAAGTGAATTGTAAAATATCGGACTATCTTTATTAGCCCATACACATTAACCAGGAGAAACTGTTTTTTTTCAAATGAACTAAATGTTACAATTATGAAGTTTCCGTTTTCATCTTGTTGTACATCTGTAATTTTGAATTCAAAATTATTCGAAAACAATACAGCTACACCTGGGAATTTGAACGAAACGAGGCAAATAAGCATTTATATCCCCATTCTGCAGTTACATACTTCTCTAGTTTATTAGTAAAATGGGTATCCTGTAAACAGTATATTGAATATTTTTTCTGTTTTAAATAATGGAATACATCCCTACGTTTATGTAAATCACCGAGCCCTTGACAGTTTAATGAAGCAATTGTCATGCTATCCATGGCGATTCAGTGAATAATTGTTTCATATATACAGAACTTAAAACAAAGTAGGCCAAAATGATCAGAAACAAGAATGTAACCCAGCTCTTCCAAAAAAAACACAGCTTATGTAACAATGATTCATACAATACATTAATGTACCGTACCCCCAGGTCTGAAACACAAAAACAAACAATGACAAACACAAAGATTGAAAAATATATGCATGTTGTATGGATTAAACGCATGAGAAGTATGATAAATGCATAAAAGAAAATCAAAAGCTCCTTGACCATTGCAAGCGGAATGACGCAACAGCGTCTTTGAGGGAATACAAAGATAATTTCTCACACAATCAGATTCATTTAACGATTAATAGCTTAACTTAAGGGGGAAAAAAAAAAAAAAAGGAACAACTTGGATTCAAAGAGTCACAAAGCATCATCAAATTTTTAACATTGGCAAAAAAAGATGACAAGCCAATCAAATCAATGGTTTTTTAAATCATGTGAAATACTATTCCCCCCGCCCCCCCCCCCCCCCCCCCCACCACACCCCCCCCCCCCCCCCCCCCCCCCCCCCCCCCCCCCCCCCCCCCCCCACTAAACGGCCGGCTTGGATTCCCATCTGATTTATTTTGTTTTTGAACACCTCTCACCCCCCCCCCCCACCCCCAACGATTCCATCCACCATCACAAAATTCCACTACGATGGCGGGTGCCCACATGTGTCACTAACCGAGAGGTGAGCGATGGTGTGAACACTCATACATGATTTATGGGGGCGGGGAAGGAGGGGGTGGCGGAAGCTCAGCGTGAGCCGTACTTGGATGTTTGGGTTTGTTTTTTGCTCAATGCTGGTTCCGGATACTTGTGTCACGCACAACAATCGCCCACAACGCATCATCTTCAACAACAAAAGTTCAGGCCAACAAGGGAGCAAAGGCATTTCTGAGTGTAAGAACACGTGCAAAAGGTGCCTGCCCACGCGCGCGCGCGCGCGCACACCCGCACGCGCGCGCGCGCGCGCGCGCGCGCGCGCGCGCGCGCGCGCGCGCGCGCCCATCGTCTGCATATCTATGTATCTCTGTGTAACTCTGTGTAACAATTAGACTACATATATTTGGTTTGTTTTTTCCCCCCCCCCCCCCCCCCCCCCCCCCCCCCCCCCCAGGCCATCCCCGAAACGAAAGGTCGAAAAAAGAATTCAAGAATAACACAAGGAGCGAACAAAAAGAAAAACAAAAAAAAAAAAAGAAACAAAAATCAACTGGTTGCATTTCGTCTCATGAAATGACCCATTTTCCCAACAACACCATCCCCACAGCGAAAGAAGCCCACAAGGAAAAAGCCCGAGGAAAGTACAGAGGGTAGACAACAAGCAGTAGCAGCAGTGGCGGAAGCAGGAAGCAGCATCAGTGTGTGCGCCAGCGCGCGCCCGCGCGCGCGAAGGAAGAGAGGGGGAGGGGGCGGGGGGGGGGGGGGGGGGGACAGGGGCGGCGGTCCGCGCGCGCGCGCACAAGCGCACGCGGGCGATCCCGCCAAACCGACATGAACCCACCCCCGTCCCCAAATCCCCCACCTCAAGCGACATGATATCTGCTGTTCATAGAGTAGAGACAGCGGGGACACTGACCCAGTCATTCTGACAATGCTTATACACATTTTGCCGACTAGAATAATCTTTTCCTCTCCCCTCCCTCTGGTTACCAATATGGAAACTGTCGTCGGCTTAGGAAACGGGACCAAAGAAAAAAAAATTTTACTGACAATCGAATGCTTAAATACTATAAATGAATAGCTAAGTCGCTCGCGCGCACACACACACACACACAAACACCGGCAATACTATTAATAGCAATAATGGTCGAGTAACTAATACAAATACAAAAGAAGTATGAAAACACAAAAGAAGTAAAAAGACATCAATAGAGACCAATGAATGTCGGTGCGCGTGCGCGCGGTGCGCGCAATCCCATCAGCATTAAATTCTTTTCCAGGTAGTGGGGAACAACTTTCACAGGTCTTATGTAGAGGTATAAGTAATCATCATGTTATATGTTCCTGATATTAACGAACATTCTCAACATCTTGCAGAAGATCATGTAATCCTCTGCAACTTCATTCCATCCTCTAAATGCAAGCCAACAGTAAACAGTTTGGGAAAAAAATTGAAGAAAGATCGTATCAGGATTTTTTAGTAGCTGCTCTCGTGGTCACACGCCCGAGTCGCGCACGCGTGCTCCGAACAAGCGTCCATTCCTGCCCGGGAGCAGCCGTGTGGACACAA